>JAWMAR010003787.1:0-69004 GCA_036785375.1 Leucoraja ocellata
GACATAAATGATTAGTTCTTCACCCACTATTCTCTAACGTTATACAGGGGTGTCTTTTATTTGACCACTCTAATAGCCTACACTCATTGTAATGTACGATGTACATGGATATGGATATGCCATTTATTGTCACTATACATGTACAGTGAAACTGAAAGCTGCTCGTACTCAGTGCATACATACAATTTTACACAAAAAACAAGAAACAGAAAAACAAAACAGAAGGGAGATGGGGGGGGGGGAATAGGTGCACAAATTCTACGGCGCTACATACATATATACAGATGGAAGTCCGTGTTGGGCGGTGTAGTCAGTGCATGTGTGGATTTGAATTTATGGTAGATATAATTCTCGGGAAGCAGCTATTCCTGAGTCTGTTTGTCCTGGATTTGATGCACCTATAGCGCCTTCCAGAGGGCAGCAGGTCGAACAGTCCAAACGCAGGATGGGAGCTGTCTTTGGTGATCTTCTTTGCCCTGCTAAGGCAACGGGAGGTGTAGATGTCCATCAGGGAGGGGAGAGGGCAACCAATGATCCTCTGCGCTGTCCTGGTTACCCTCTGAAGCCTCTCCCTGTCTGCCATGGTGCAGCTGCCATACCATGCTGTAATGCAGTATGTCAGCAGGCTCTCGATGGACGAGCGGTAGAAGGTCAGCAGCAGGTTAGAGTCCAGGTTGTGCTTCCTGAGAACCCTCAGGAAGTGCAGCCGCTGCTGAGCCTTCTTGATGACCGCTGTCGTGTTGTCTGTCCAGGAGATATCAGCAGCGATATGGATGCCGAGAAACCGGAAGGTGTTGACCCTCTCCACACACTCGTCGTTAATGTGTAGGGGGACTAAGTCGGTGCTGTGCCTCCTGAAGTCGACAATGAGCTCTTTTGTTTTCCTGGTGTTCAGAGCCAGATTGTTTTCTGAGCACCAGGTTGTCAACTTCAGGACTTCCTCTCTGTAGGCTGCCTCGTCTCCCTTTGAAATAAGTCCGACCACAGTAGTGTCGTCAGCAAATTTGACGATGCGGTTGTTGTTGTGGGCCGGACTACAGTCGTAGGTGTAGAGACAGTATAAGAGGGGGCTTAGCACACAGCCCTGTGGGGAACCGGTACTCAACCTGCGAGTGGAGGAGAGGTGGGGGCCGAGTCTCACAGTCTGGGGCCGGTTTGTGAGGAAATCCTTAATCCAGGCACATGTGACAGTGGGGAGGCCGAGAGTGACCAGTTTACCAATGAGGATGTCCGGGATGATTGTGTTAAAGGCTGAACTAAAATCCACAAAGAGCATCCGGACGTAGCTCTGCCCCTGCTCCAGATGGCTCAGCACAGAGTGGAGAGCTACAGTGATGGCGTCTTCTGTGGATCTGTTTTGGCGATAAGCGAATTGGTGGGGGTCGAAGTCTGGTGGTAGATAGTCCTTGATGTGCTGGAGGACCAATCTCTCGAAGCACTTCGTGATTACCGGAGTGAGGGCAACAGGACGGTAGTCATTAAGGCTGGTGATGGGAGACTTCTTCGGCACAGGGACGATTGTGGCTGATTTTAGGCAGGACGGAATAACTGCCTGGGCCAGGGAGAGATTGAAAATTCTGGTGAAGATGGCAGTGAGCTGGTGGGCGCACGCTTTGAGCACCTTACCAGGGACTCCATCTGGGCCGGTAGCCTTCTTGGGGTTCACTGTCAGGAGCACCCGTCTGACATCGTGCTCCCCGACAGTGAGTGGGGTAGTACAGGAGCCAGGTGAGGGTGGGAACAGGGCTGTAGCAGGTGAGTGCTGCTGTTGTGATGTTTCAAAGCGGGAGAAGAAGCAATTTAGCTTTTCTGCCAGCGGCGCACTCAGGTCTTCTGACTTTGTGGCACAGCCTCTGTAGTTGGTAATGTCTTGTATGCCCCGCCATACCTCCCGTGTATTATTGCTGGACAAGTGGGACTCTATGCTCCTCTTGTGATCCGCCTTGGCCTTTTTAATACCACTTTTCAGGTCGGCTCGAGCAGCCCTGTACAGAGCTCTGTCACCTGACCTGAAGGCAGCATCGCGGGCTCTGAGGAGTGTGCGGACCTGACTGGACATCCAGGGTTTCTGGTTTGGGAAAACCCGTATGTTTTGTCTACAGTCACATTTCCGATGCAGAACTTGATATAGTCCAGCACCGATTCTGTGAGAGTTTCCAGGTCCTGGTGTTCGAATATGTCCCAGTTTGTCTGGGTAAAGCAGTCCTGTAGATTGGAGAGTGCATTTTCAGGCCAGGTTGTAACAGATCTTATGGTGGGCCTGGCACTGCGTCTGAGGGGGGTGTAGGCTGGAGAGAGCAGGAGGGAGAGATGATCTGACTGGCCGAGTTGGGGGAGGGGGATGGCTCTATACGCGTGCTTGATATTGGTGTAAACATGATCCAGCGTGTTCACCCCTCTAGTAGAACACTTGACATGTTGGTAGAATTTCGGCAGTACAGTCTTCAAGTTGGCCTTATTAAAGTCCCCTGCGATTATGTGAACACCTTCGGGGTGGTCCCGCTGCTGTTCGTTAATGGTGTTCAGCAGGAGAGAGAGCGCCTTGTTTACATTGGCGTCAGGTGGAATATACACAGCCATGACAATCACGACTGTTAGTTCTCTCGGTAGAAAAAAAGGCCGGCATCTTACAGACATGTACTCGAGGTCAGGGGAACAATGATTGGCTATGATTGTCCCGTTGTTGCACCAATTCTCATGCACGTATATACAGAGACCCCCTCCCCTGCTCTTACCGGAGTCCATAGTCCTGTCCCCGCGGAGCAGAAAGCGACCTGCTAGCTGCATGCTAGCATCAGGTATCCCCGGGTGAAGCCAGGTTTCGGTGATGATCATAACACAGCAGTCACGAACATACCGATTCCCAGCGAGTTGCACTTCCAGGTCGTCCATTTTGTGAACCAGGGATCTGGCGTTGGAGAGATACAGGCTCGGTAGAGGTGGCTTGTGTGGTCGATTCCTTAGCCTTAGCAAAGCTCCAGACCTGCGGCCTCGCTTCTGCTTCCTCTCCCTCCTCCGTCTGCGCCGCCTCCTAGACCCGACAACAATCCACGGGGACCCCGGTGGTCTTGCTATGTCGCCCGGGATGTTATACTTGCGGTGGAAGGCACCCGAAACCGCAGGCTGACGCTGTACAACGATATCCCCGTACATCAGTAAATTGTAATGCAAATATTCCTCAACATTTTCCTAATGGGACCAGTATCTTAAGATGATCTCAGCAGCTGATCTCAGCATAAAGAACACAGCCTTACTCAATCTCTGGCTTAGTCTCCACGTCATACTGACATTAGGGTAGCTTGTTATAGAAATAATCTCATAAGCAAATAAGCAGGATTGCGTACATTTGAGGTTGACAGCATACCCACCAGAGCAGAGATGAGGGAGGGATTACGTGCCCTCCACTCTCAACCCTAGTCTCATAAAGATCATTCGGTAGTTCTAGCCTTCAATCTTTCAATAGCTTAGGTCAGCATCTATTCTGTGGTTTCATACAGCTACTTTGAAGATTGACGCGCATGCGGACTGGCGGGCTTCTTCACATAGTCCCTCACTGCAACTTCTCATAAAATAAAGATCAAACTTCTAACGGTAAGTTCTCGTTTAATCTTTCTATTTTTCAACTTCTTTCCAGAGTCACCCTCTGTTTAAGTGCAGTGAAGAGATGGTGAAGGTCTGGTTGGAGACTTGTGGTGTAAATGTGGTGGAAGTGAATCAGTCGTGTCTTTAGTGTCCCTCTAAATGTATGTTTTGGACGGTGGCTGGTGGTGCGCAAGAGGTTGTGGGTGTCTGTTTGTTTGTGGTCATTATTTTAGTTTAGAGATAGATTAGAAACAGCCCTTTCGGCCCACCGAGTCCACACTGACCATCTATCACCCGTTCACACTAGTTCTGTATTATCCCATTTTCTCATCCACTCCCTGCACACACGGGTAATTTACAGAGGCCAATTAACATGCAAACCTGCACGTGTTTGGAATGTGGCCGGAGAAAACCGGAGCACGTGGAGAAAAACCCACGTGGCCTCAGGGAGTGTGCAAACTCCACACACAGCATTGGTGGTCAGGATTGAACCCGGGTCTCTGGCGCTGTGGGGCAGCAGCTTGACCAGCTACGCCACTGTGCCCACCATTCTCTAAAGCCAATTCAATCCAGTGGTGTCCATGACTGGGCAACAACAATCTTCCAGTTTTGATTTGTCTACAGCTTCATCAGAAAAAGAGGTCTAGCAAGTTTAGGGAAGGTGCATTAAAGGTTGGGCTGTTACGCCCCATGTTTCTGGAAGAGTCCACCCCGACTACTTGTATGCTGTAGGCTGAGGTGCTTTTTTCGTTTAAATTTGTGACTACCTATATTTTTAATATATTGTGTAAAAGTATTATAGAAATCATACCTGAAACTCGTCAAGAGCAAAACCTGCACATATTATAAAAATATGAGTTAAACCTCCAAATGGTGCCCAGGTAGACCCATTGTCGGCGAGGGTAGGTGTGAGCTGAAGACTGGTGTATGAGAAGCAGGTGCAGTGACGGTGATTAGAATGAAGCCGGAAGGTGGTCTGCGTCCATCCTGACCCCGGGCTGTGAACGGAGGTGCGGATGCCGGCTTCCACTGCCCAAATGGAGCAAGTCAGTTACACCCCAGGCCTCATTAACGCCGGCCCTGTCTCTTCCTCACAGAGTCATAGAGTCACACTGCAGGGAAACAGGCCTTACGTCCCAACATGCCCATGCCCACCAAGATGCCCCATCAGCACAAATCCCACCAGCGCGCATTTGGCCCATGTCCCTCTATCCTTTCCTATCCATGTACCTGTCCAAACGGCGCTTCAATGCCGTTATATCTGACCTCATCTACCTCCGCTAGTAGTTTGTTTCATATACCCACCACCTTCGATATGAAAATTTACCCCTCGGATTTCTACTAAATCTTTCCCCTCTCAACTTAAACATAATTCCTGTGGTTCATGATTCCCCTAAAGGTTCTGGTAAAAATATTCTGTGCATTCACCCTAACTATTTGCCTCTTGATTGTATACACCTCTATCAGGTTACCTCACACTCCTGCGCTCCAAGGAATAAAGTCCTACCCTGCCCAACTATTCTCTCTGGCAACATCCTCGTAAATGTTTCCTGCTCCCTTTCCAGATATCTGTTCCGCCTTCGGCTGCCGCAAGCCCTATTCACGGCTGTTAATATCTCACTGATCCCTCCCTAGTGTGAGATTAGTTGGAAGTGGCCAGGACATCTTCACATTGAGCACTTGCAGCCAAATAACATTTATTCCCCGAGACGGCAGCGTGTGCAGTAGACACTCGCGATACTGCAGGGGTTCAGCAGTTGCGCGAAAGGGAATGCGTTTTGAACCAGGAAGTAGCGGAGTTAAAATGACTTTGAAAGACCAGGTCGAGAGTTTAACTGAGGAGACCACATGTCCAATCTGCCTGGATTTCTTCACAGCCTTACTCCACTACTTAAACCTCACGTCAAAAATCTTGGCATGATATTTGACTCAGCATTGAAATTTGACAAACAAGTCAATGCTAGCTTCTTTCACCTTCAGACGACAGCTAAAATAAAACATTTCCAGTTTGATGACCTCGAAAAGATCACCCACGCATTAGATTACAGCAACTCCCTCTACACTGGCATCAGCCAATCTTCTCTGTGCCGCCTGCAACTGGTCCAAAATGCCGCAGTGAGACTACTGACGGGCACCCGACCTGGCCTCTGTGCGGTTCCGAATACATTTCAAGATCCTCCTTTATGTCGACAATATCCTTAATGGGCTTGCCCCCGCCTACATCAAAAGACTGCTTACACACCACACCACCCCCAGGTCCCGCAGATCGGCCAACTTGGGGTTACTGAACATCCCGCGGTCTAGGCATAATCTCGGGCGACCGCGCCTTTGCGGTTGCAGCTCCCAGACTGTGGAACAGCATCTTTCTTCCCATCAGAACTGCCCCCTCCATCGACTCCTTTAAATCGAGACTTAAAACTGATCTCTACTCCCAAGACTTTCTTGAATTCTTCTGAGCGAGGGCTATATGTATGTAGTGATGTTTGTATTTAATCTATGAACCATTGTTGTATAACTGAGGAAACCACATGTCCAGAGGGAGAGGGAGGGAAGCGCAGAGGGAGAAGAGGAGGGAAGAGACTGCAGCCCTAAGATTTTTGCCTCCACCACAGTGAGGAGGTGCTTGGAGGATACACTGTGGTGGATGTTAATTTGTGTTTATTGTTCTTTATTATTGTATGATTGTATGTATGACTGCAGGCACGAAATTTCGTTCAGACCGTGAGGTCTGAATGACAATAAAGGTATTCTATTCTATTCTATTCTATTCTATAACGTTAGTACCTGCACCAATGTAAAGTACTTTGGCCAACGAGAGTTGTTTTTTAAATGTGCTATATAAATAAAAGTGACTTGACTTGACTCCCTCTATCCCCCTCTCTTTCTCCCTCGCTCCCACTTTGTTGCCCTCCTTTTCTATTTTTCTATATTTCTACTTGTTTCATGCCGACCAAGATGCCCCATCTATGCTGGTCCTATGTGCCACGTTTCATCCATCCCCCCTCCCATCCGTTCAAATCCATGCACCTGTCCAAATGTTTTTTATATGCTCTTACATGCCTCAAATAGCCGCCACGATGTAGCTGAGAAAGCGGCGAAGGAGGGGTGTGGCTACAACAGAAACAAGGAAGGTTTATCGCATTGTACAGAGGCAGGCAGAGCTCACTTGGAACACCACAATGTGTCGGCGGGCTTTAGGACCCGGGGGAGCCCAGAGCTGTGGAGCCACCACGGCTACTGCTGAACCCGCGTTCAATGGGGTTTCGGGCGCGAAACAATGGCGGAACAATCAATGAAAGGGGTGGGGCCCGGCTGAGGAGAGGCGGAGCTCAGCCACGTCAATCACAGCCCTGACCAGGAAGTGGATGTCATTTGAAATCAGCTTTGGGTAAATTTCATTCCCTGAAATTAAATACATCAGTGTTTCCTATCGTGAATTATTCATGATGTTAGTCTGCACAATAACATCACTGGAAACACCACATAGACAGAGAGTAAGGCTCTGCAAAGAGTCATAAAGACTGCAGAGAGGATTATCAGAACGGAACTCCCCTCCATGGATACAATCTATACACAGCGCTGTCAAAAAAGAGCAGAGAGAATCATCAGAGACACACTACATCCAGCTCACTCCCTGCTCAAACACAAAAACTGCACATCCAACCTCAGGCACAGACGAGCAGACAGCATCGTCACAAACAGAACACGCTTTTTTAAGAGCTTCTTCCCTGCCACAGTCAGACTCTTGGCCAAAACAAAATGAACTGATGTCCTGACCTACCTCATAGCACATCATATTATATTACATTATATTGTCTCCTGGGCCTGTGCAATTTACAATGCAATCAACACTTTTATATAGGGTTTGTGTAATTTACAATGCTCTCACTTTCCCCTTTATATAGGGTTTTAGGCATTTTCTTTCTTTTTTAGTTCTAGAGAAGAATATGTTTTTATAGATTATGTGTCTTCTATGTGTCTTTTTCACGACTTGACTCTCTGAACAACCGCACAAGAGTTCCTATGTGTGTAAGCACAAATGGCAAATAAAGTTTTTGACCTTTGACCAATACCTGACACTGTAAATAAGAAGGGTCTCGACCCGAAACGTCACCCATTCCTTCTCTCCAGCGATGCTGCCTGTTCCGCTGAGTTACTCCACATTTTTGTGTCCATCTTCCATTTAAACCAGCATCTGCAGTTCTTTCCTATAGGCCTTAATTTTATTTAAGTCTCATGTGTAAACTTGAATTCATGGCCATCAACAGCATCGAGAGAACTATTGTATCTCCCACTCCCAACATTCAGCTTTATTCTTCTCCCTTCAAGTAATTTCCAATTTCAATCCTCCCTCCTATTTACACCTCCCTGGTCAGACCTTTACCGCCCTCTTCCGAACGACATCAACACCAATTCGAGGACCAGAGGACATAGGTTCAAAGTGAAGGGAAAAAGGTTGCTAAGAATCCGAGGGGTTACTTTTTCACACAAAGGGTGATGGGTGTGTGGAACAGGCTGCCAGAGGAGGTATGTGAAAGAAGGAACTGCAGATGCTGGTTTAAACCGAAGATAGACACAACAATCTGGATTAACTCAGCGGGACAGCCTGCATCTCTGGAGAGAAGGTTTGCAGTCGAGACCCTTCTTCAGATGACGCCAGAGCAGGTAGTTGTGGCTGGGACTATCCCATCGTTTAAAAAACAGTTAGATGGATAGGACAGGTTTGGAGGGATATGGACCAAGCGCAGGCAGGTGGGACTGGTGTAGTTTGGACATGTTGCCTAGTTGGGCCGAAGGGCCTGTTTCCACACTATATGACTCTAGACTGACACAACATGATGTAGTAACTCAGCGGGTCATAGAAACATAGAAAATAGGTGCGGGAGTAGGCCATTCGGCCCCTCGAGACAGCACCGCCATTCAATATGGTCATGGCTGATCATCTAAAATCAGTACCCCATTCCTGCTTCCACCCCCCATTTCCATTGATTCCGCTATATCAAACTCTCTTGAAAACATCCAGTGAATTGGCCTGTGGCAGAGCCTTTCACAAATTCACAACTCTCTGGGTGTAGAAGTTTTTCCTCATCTCAGTCCTAAATGGCCTACCCCTTATTCTTAAACTGTAGCACCTGGTTCTGGACTCCCCCAACTTCGGGAACATGTTTTCCTGCATGCCTGTCCAATCCCTTAAGAATGTTATGTTTCTATAAGATTTCCCTCTCATCCTTCTAAATTCCAGTGAATACAAGCCCAGTCGTCCCATTCTTTCATCATACAGTATGTCATTCCCGTCCGCAGGATGAGGTGACAGCAGAGCTCTGGTGCTCTCCCCAGCGAATGGGCGAAAACTGAGAGAAACAAAATGCCTTTCAAACCCAAGGCAACACGACTTGGTAACGGAAAGTGAAACCTCACTCCCACTTTGTCTCAGCAGACATTTCATGAGAGCTTGCACGTTTGCAACTTACTTGATGCGTGAAGAACACTGGTTGTTGATTAGTACGGGCATCAAAGTTGATGGGGAGAAGGCAGGAGAATGGGGTTGAGAGGGAAAAAGCAGAGCAGTCATGATTGAATGGTGGAGTAGACTCGATGGGCCGAATAGCCAAATTCTGTTCCTGTGTCTCATGATCACGAGATTGGCACAATCTCGTTTCCTCCCACATCTCAAAGATGTGTGAGCTCTGGAGAAAAGGAATAGGTGACGTTTCTCATCTGAAGAATGGTCTTGACCCGAGACATCACCTATCCATGTTCTCCATAGAAGCTGCCCAACCCGCAGAGTAACTCCATCACTCTGCGAAATGTCACCTATCCATGTTCTCGAGAGATGCTGCCAGACCCGCTGAGTTACTCCAATACTCTGCGAAACGTCTTCTATCCATGTTCTCCACAGATGCTGCCTGATCCGCAGAGTTACTCCATCACTCTGCGAAATGTCACCTATCCATGTTCTCCACAGATGCTGCCTGACCCACAGAGTTACTCTAGCATTTTGTGTCTATCTTCAATGCTGAAGACACAGAGTGCTGGAGTAACTCAGTGGGTCAGGCAGCATCTGTGGAGAACAGTGGCGTTTCACAGAGTTTCTTTGAATATAATTCACGCGGCATCATTAAACATAGAAAATAGGTGCAGGAGGAGGCCATTCGGCCCTTTTAGCCAGCACTGCCATTCATTGTGATCATGGCTGATCATCCCCTATCAATAACCGGTGCCTGCCTTCTCCCCATATATTTTTACTCCACTAGCCTCTAGAGCTCTATCTAACTCTCTCTTAAATCCATCCAGTGACGGCCTACACAGCCCTCTGTGGCAGGGAATTCCATAAATTCAAAACTCTCTGGGTGAAAAATGTTTTCTCACCTGTCTTAAATGACCTACCCTTTATTCTAAGAATACTTTATTAATACTTTATTAATAGAAGTATCATTAATACTTGTTCAAAACACAATTACATTTACTGAGGAATGTAGATTGATGCATTGATGACACATTGAGAATTTCTTAAAACTCACCATCATGAGTGAGGGCTTCTTCTTGATGAGCTTCTTGGTGTGCAGCAGGTTAGTCATTCAACTTACCATCTGACCCATGTTGTGTTTTTCTTTCGCACTCTCCCTCCCTCTCTCTCTCTCCTGCTCCCCATCCCATCTCTCTAGCTGTCGCGGCATTCCCAGAATCATTGACGTTTTGCGGTAGACAAAACTGCTGGAGAAACTCAGCGGGAGAGGCAGCATCTATGGAGCGAAGGAAATAGGCAAAGTTTCGGGTCGAAACCCCTCTTCAGACCCGGCCCGAAACGTTGGCTATTTCCTTCGCTATGGAGGTGAAAGAACGGACCGTCAGGTAAGCTGACGTCGAGTTTTTCTTTCAAGATTCAAGATTCAATTTAATTGTCATTTGGACCCCTTGAGGTCCAAACGAAATGCCGTTTCTGCAGCCATACATTACAAACAAATAGACTCAAGACACAACATAATTTACATAAAGATCCATCACATCGCTGTGATGGAAGGCCAAAAAAACTTCTCTCCACTGCACTCTCCCCCCCCCCCCCACCATGTCAGAGTCAAAGTCAAAGCCCCCAGCTGGCGATGGCGATTGTCCCGCGGCCATTAAAGCCACGCCGGGTGGTGCGAGGTCGCACATCGGGTCTTGGTGTTAAAGCCCCCGGTGTGCGCCCGCAGAGTCCCGCGGCCATTCCAAGCCGCCCGGGGCGGTGATGTCAGGCCCCGCTCCAGGAGCTCTTCGACCCCGCAACTAGGGCGGGAGAAGTCGCCGTTGCGAGAGTCCTGAAAAGCGGTCTCCCTCCAGGGACCCGCGGGCTCCCGGTGCCGCCGTCCGCCAGACCCGCAGTTGCAGCCTCCGAATCTCCGGAGGTCGGGCCGCAGCAGCAGCAGCGCTCCACCACCGCTCCACCCGCTCTGGACTCGGCCAGCTCCGCGACGGTGAGGTGAGTCGTTGGCACCAGAGTCCCCGGTCTTCTCCTGTTGGAGGCCGCTCCTCGTTGCAGCCCCAACGACAACGGAGACCCCACAAGAAAAGGTCGGGTCTCCCGTGCAGGGAGAGATTTAAACGTTACCCCCTCCCTCCCACCCCCCCACACACACACCCCAACAAAAAATAACAAAAACTACATAGAAACATAGACAAAAAATAATAGAAACGCGGACGGGCTGCAGAGGCCGCTGCTGACGAGAGTCGCGCCGCCTACCGGGAGCCTTCTGCTGTCTGGCAGAGAAGAAAGGCTCTACAACAAACCTGTCCCCCGCTCGACTCCCACGGAGGAGCGTCCATCTGGGGGGGGGGGGGGCAGCATCAAGGCGGTAGGACCGCTTACCCGGCGCTCCGCTATCCCGACACTGTGCCGAGCCCAGCCCACTAGCGCCTGAGCAGCGGGCTGGAAGTAACGCCATGGAGGCGTCCGGCCCGTGGCTCCGACTTATCAGACGGGAACGTCTCTCCACCCAGGCGGGGGAGAGACAGCCGCATGAGCCGCAGGGAGCGGCTCTTGGAGCGGGAGCTCCAGCGAGGTGCACCCCAGGAGGGCGCTCTCGCAGAGGGAGGTCAGGCACTCCCTCCACAGTGCCTTGTGCACTGTCCATTGCTTCCTCCTTTCCAGAGGATAGCTTTGGTGACCAGGACTGGGCTGGTCAAGAACAGGGGCAATGGCTGAAGATCTCGGGAGTATGCAAGGGTGCAGGAACAGGAAGAGCTGCTAGGTGTGGTGGACAGCTACGTGGAAACCCCACGTGCAGGAGGCCGTTAAAAGCCTGACGACAGCCATCACATCGTTTTTTCCTCGTTCCATTGACAAATACGGAGGTGACCACAACCTTCCTAAACAAGTCATAAGACCTGCAATAAAATCCTACATTGCGGGGTTATACATACCCCAGCCACTGAGCCAGACCCACTGCTCTTTGGCAAAAACTCACAAAGCATATGAAGGACATGCAAGAGGTTTTACAAAACTTTTGGCTCATGAGGGGCAGGGGCCGGGACGAGTAACCAAAAACAGTAATTCCTACGCAGCTGCACCCCATCGCGTCCATCAGTCAACGTCTACCATATTGGACTGATGAAAGCTCGGGTCCGCATTCTATCACCGAAAGTCTTCTTTAGACCAGGGCCCAGAGCGACCCCATGGAAAATGTGCCACCCCCCAACATCACCACCACGTCAGACGACGTGCAACACTCGTTGGACCGGCAGGAAACAGAAGAATACCCATAACCATGGAGGTAGGCGGGTCTGGGTTCCTACCAGTATATAGAGTAATACTAACACATGGGAGTCTATCACGAGTGATCAGTATATACTCAATGGCATTAGTGAATACAAATACAATTCATAACTAGAAAAATTGCCACCAGGTCAACATTGTACTTCCAGTGGCGCTGGTGTCAGCAGCCTCCCACCTACAGCCCGGTATCTTTTTGTTTTTTTGTTTATTTAGTTTGAAAAAGTGTGTTTTTTTGTGTTTTTATGTGGGGGAAGAGGGCACGGTGCGGGGGATACCGTCCTTCAGCCGCTTCCTGGTGAGGACGCGACTATTACTCGAGTCGCGTCTTGCCCCCCCCCCCCCACCCACAGCGGCCTACCTACCTGGATTGGCACGGCCTTTCCTGCCGGGATCGACCGGAGCTCCAACAGCGGCGGGACAGCGCTGGAACATCGCGGGGCTGGCGATGCCTTACCGGGGGTCGCCGTCTGGAGCCCGGAGTGCTGGACCTGCTGCACCGACATCCTTGAGCTGCGGTTTGCTGAGCTCCCAACGCGGGCGGCGCTGATAGACAGCGCGGGGTCCTGTGATTCTGCCCGGCTCGGCCTGTGGACTCAGGAGCTGCAGACTCCGGCTGCGGGAGGCGGCTGATCAGGAGGTCCGGGCCGTTGAGGAGGAGGATGTTCACCGTCGGGGTTCGGCGTCGGCGTTCCACCAGCCCGGCGTGAGGGCCTGAACATCGGGCCACCCGGGGCGGCGACTGCGGGTGCTCGGAAGGCCCCGACCACGGATGAACACGGAGGGGAGGCTGGCTGGACTATGGTGCCATCCTCACCTTGGTGCCATTTATGTTATGTTGTGTCGTGGATTTTCTGGGTTTGTGCTTTTTTTTAATTCAATTTCAATTTTATTTTTAATATGTCTTATTATTTATTTATTATTATTTTTATTATTTTTATTTTTTTATGATACGGAAAGGAAATTCATTTTGTTGTCTCAAATTGAGATAATGACAATAAATTTGAATACAATACAATACAATTCACCCCAGAGGGTATTTTTCCTCTCTCCGTTAAAGAAACAAGAGGACAAGCTGAACTGGTGAGAATAATTACAAAGGGTATCATGGGAAAACCTGAACCCTTGCAATTCGTATCAAATATATTCACTAAACCAAAAAATGGTGGTGTCGCATCATCATTGACTTAACTTCACTAAATATGTTTGTTAAGTATACGCATTTCAAAATGGAACCGGTTGTTACTGCCAAACAACTAAATTCCAAAGGATACTTCATGGCAAGCGTTCATCTTAAAGATGTTTACTATTTAGTACCATTCACAAGGATCATCGCAGATACCTGAAATTTACCTGGATGGGGCAGCTATAGCAGTTTAAAGCGTTACCCAATGGGTTCATATCAGCCCAAGAGTGTCACCAAGACACCAAAACCAGCTCTGGCAATATTCAGAAGACAAAAACATATTGTCATGGCATATCTTGATGATATCCTAAATGGTAGGCAAGACCATGAATTTGACTATGTTAGCTGTTCAGCTACCAAACAGTTATTCGAAACCCTGGGGTTGTCTTACATCCAGATAAATCTAAGTTGAAGCCATCCTCTATCATGGACTGCTTGGGCTTCACAATTAATTCAGTCTACGTGACTGTAACATTGCCAAGAGACAACATAGTTGAATTGGCATAATCATGCAACAATTTAATTGGTCAACAAACTACCAACTACTCGACAAGTATTGGAAAATGGTAGCAGCATTTCCGGCTACTTAATTCGGACCTTTGTACCAAAAACGACATACAGGTCATTATCGTCGTTTCATGAAGTTACCCACTGAAGTAATATCAGAACTACAGTGGTGGGCAAAAAACGTTTGACAAAGTTTCAGCCTATTATCATCACTAACCCTAAGTCAGTTATCCAAACAGATGCCAGTGCTCAAGCAACTAACTCTATATCCAGCACAAGTAGTAGATGGACTAACCAGAATCATCGTTACCACCTACACTGGGCATTAATTATCTAGAGATGTTGGGTGACTTTTATGGTTTAAAAGCATATGCATAACATGCATCACTTGCATGTACGGTTACAAATAGATAATACTACGGTGGTGGCCTACATTAACCATATGGGCGGCATAAAATCGGTATCATACGACAAGTTGGTCAACACAATTTGGCAATGGTGTGTCCAAAGAACATATTTGGCTATCAGTAACTTACCTGCCAGGTAAGCTAAATACAGTGGCAGACACCAGGTCACATAAATTTAATGACAACATCGAATGATGTTAAAACCCCCAAATTTTTTTCACAAAAGTTATCAAGCAATATGCACGCCAGATATCGATTTCTTTGCATCAAGGCTAAATCACCAGGTACCTATGTATGTCGCTGGGGAACCAGCAGCGATAGATGCGTTCGCGCTGGATTGGGGAAATTCTTCTTCTATGCATTTCCTCCCTTCTGCCTCATCAGTCGGGGACTACGCACAGTACAAATGGACTCTGCCTTCAGGTATTTTGATAGTACCCGACTAGCCTACACAGCCATGGTTCCCAATACTCCATGACATGGTTGTTGAACTCCGATGGTATTCCCCAGTGACCCAGAGTTATTAACACCCAGTGTCGGGCACAAGCCACCCGTGCCATGAAAAAAAAAATCAAACTCCTGGGTTGCAGATTCTGCACAAACCACTTCTGGGACTGGGATTATCATAACAAACCGTCAACACCATGTCAGCATCCCTCCGAACATCACTAAAAACAGCACTTGTCCAGCATCACAAAATGGGAGAAGTACTGCTTGGATACAGGGACCACCTACTCAACCACTACAGTTACCAACGTACTGGAATTCCTGGTGAACCTTCACACGATGAAGGACTCGGCTACAGAGCCATCAACACCGCTAGAATTGCCCTGCCTGTCTATTTAAAACCAGCTCCAGGGACAACAGGCCATGGGGTCCCACCAGCTGGTGGTCAAACTAATGAAGGGTATTTACAACTATTTACAACTCTAACCCCCTAGACCAAGGTACACCCATATATGGGATGTCAGTGTAGTCCTGACATACCTCAGGGGATGGCCACCAGCCAGATCACTCAACCTGGAACCATCTATGCTCAAACCACTCATGTTGATGGCACTTGTAGCTGCACAGAGGGTCCAGTCACTACACCTATTGCGACTGGACACCATGCTCACAGCTCCAGACCAGATCTCTGTCGTTATCCAGGGAATGATCAAACAGGAACACCTAATCCATTCGTGAAATTCCGGGCTTACCCGCCAGAAACACGGTTATGTGCCATGACCCTATTATCCTACATAAACAGAACCAAAATATTCGAGGGAGATGAAAAGCCTTGTGGGTCAGTCATAAAAAACCTTATGGTCGGGTGACGATGGCTCAAGCAGGTGCTAAAAGCTGCTGGGAATAAAACTAACGTGTACAAATTTCATTCCACCAGGGCAGCATCCATGTCGACGGCTAAAAGAATGGACGTGCCTATAAATCACATCCTGGCTACAGCAGGATGGTGGGGGGAAAGACCGTTCTGAAATTCTATAATAAGCCATTAGCAAAACCTGTTTTATTTGCAGGAAAGATTTTACAGACTGCAAATATTAATTTAAGCCCAGGGGAGCAATTTAATTTCTTTCTTATTATTGTTAAAAAATACCATTGTGTTTTTCTACAGATTCATTGGTTGGTTACGATAACACACTTCCTCCCTCAAAGACTTCGGCAGTGATGTAGTAATAACTGTTACACGGTTGAAATCACAGACCTTTGAAATCTTCACGGAATCACTCACGTGACTCCGAAGTAAAATAGTAAGATTAAACGAGAACTTACCAGTTTGAAGTTTGATCTGAATTTTATGAGGAGTTACGATGAGGGATTACGTGCCCTCCGCTCCCACCCTCAATAATATGGGTCAAATTCATAAACTGATGTCTCCTTATCTTTACTATGTTTACTTCAATAACTGTGTCTATCTGTGATTCCACACCGCTGCTTTGAAGTAATACGTGCATGCGTGCTGAACGGGTTCTTCATGTAATCCCTCATCGTAACTCCTCACAAAATACAGATCAAACTTCAAACTGGTAAGTTCTAGTTTAATCTTACTATTCTATCCCTCATTGCTAGATGGGAAGCGGCTGTAAAAGGACAGCACCCTCTGGGGGGGGGGGGGGGAAGTTCCTTTGACAGAGTGTGGGTAGTCTGTCCAGGGGTAAGGTTTGCGGGGAGGGCAGGAGCGCTGAGAAGGAGGCGGTCGGGGATCATGTCAGCATCCAGCCCAAGAGCAGTTACACGCCGATGGATAACAGGACAGCGGGCGGTGGAGCTTACTCCATATGTCAGGGTGAGTAACCTCAATTGATCCCTTGCTCGCGCTGACACAGGAGTAAGCTCCACCGCCCGCTGTGATGTTATCCATCTCCCGCTGACCCACTCCGCTCTATGATCTTTGCTCTTGAGCTGTGAAAGGAACTCTGCCCCCATTCGTCTCCCCGCAATTGAATAATCTTCTGGAATTTTTTGAGGATGTGACAAGTAAAATGGATGAAGGGATTCTAGTGGATGTAGTGTATCTAGACTTTCAGAAAGCCTTTGATAAGGTCCCGCCCGGGAGACTGGTGACTAAAATTAGAGCACATGGTATTGGGGATAGGGTGTTGGCATGGATAGAAAATTGGTTGGCAGACCAGAAGCAAAGTGTAGGAGTGAACGGGTCCTTTCAGAATGGCAGACAGTGGCGAGTGGTGTACCGGCAAGGCTCGGTGTTGGGGCCGCAACTGTTTCCCATATATATTCATGATTTGGAAGAGGGAATTAGGAGCAACACTAGCTAGTTTGTGGATGACACAAAGCTGGGTGGCAGTGTGAACTGTGAAGAGGATGTTAGGAGGTTGCAGGTGATCTAGTAGGTTGAGTGAGTGGGCAGATGCGTGGCAGATGCAGTATAATATAGATAAATCTGAGGTTATCCACTTTGGAGGCAAAAACAAGGGGGGTGATTATTATCTCAATGGGGTTAGGTTGTTAGGTAAGGGGGAGATGCAGCGAGACCTGGGCGTCCTTGTGCACCGGTCACTGAAAGTTGGCTTACAGGTATAGCAGGCAGTGAAGAAAGCTAATGGAATGTTGGCCTTCATAACAAGAGGATTTCAGTATAGGGGTAAAGAGGTTCTTCTGCAGTTGTATAGGCTCTGGCGAGACCACATCTGGGGTATTATGTGCAGTTTTGGTCTCCTAATTTGAGGAAGGACATCCTTGTGATTGAAGCAGTGCAGTGTGGGTTCACGAGATTAATCCCTGGGATGGCGGGACTGTCATATCAGGAAAGATTGAAAAGACTAGGCTTGTATTCACTGGAGTTTAGAAGGATGAGGGCGTATTTTATAGAAACATATAACATTATAAAAGGACTGGACAAGCTAGATGAAGGAAAAATGTTCCCAATGTTGGGTAAGTCCAGAATGTAAGTCCAGAACCAGGATTTAAGAGAGAGTTAGATAGAGCTCTAGGGGCTAGTGGAGTCAAAGGATATGGGTAGAAGGCAGGCACAGGTTATTGATAGGGGACGATCAGCCATGATCACAATGAATGGCGGTGCTGGCTCAAAGGACCGAATGGCCTCCTCCTGCACCAATTTTCGATGTTTCTATGGTCCCTTGAACTAGTATAGTCATTCAATAAGATGACAACTGATTCATGTTGACCCGGTGCGCTCCTGTTTTCCCACCATCTTTCCACCTGCCGTTACCCTCCACCTCCCACCATTCAGTAATTCTGAAAGAAGGAGATTTGGAAGCCTTGGGCAAATTGAATCGTTACTTTACTTCTTTTTATTTTTACGGAGAGGAGAACAATCTGCGCATGCGCGGTTTAGATTTTTTAAAGCCGACTGTCATATTACTCACGACGCGACTCATTTATAAATATCTATATTACTAAAAGTCTGATCTTGACCGGTTTTGGCCATCTGTGCTGCAATTTCCGAGAGAACGCCACCACCTACGGCCGTAATTTTTGGCCATCTTGCTCAGAGATTGCTCCACCGTATGTGTGCTGATGATTTTTCAGGTCGATGAAAAATGACAGATATTAATGTTTTTACAAAATTTCCCATTCTCCCTGCTGCCCCTGCTGGCGGCAGGGCGGAGGGACTAAAAAAACAAGAAGTGGTGTGCCTCATAGTCTCTTCATGATGGAGGAAAGCAGAGGGTCACGTTTCTCCTGAACTGTGAATAACACTGAACACATGTTTGCTCAAACGTAAGTGGCCTTAATGGTTCTAAAACGCTTGCAGAATGTGTCTATTGGTTCTAAAATGTTTGCAAAAAGTGTCTATTGGTTCTAAAATGTTTGCAAAAATGTTCTCTTTTGGTTCTACCAATGCTTGCAGAATGTGTCTTTTTTGGTTCTAAATTGTTTTTTATGTTCTCCCCGCCTTTCTTCTTCCCCCCCTCTCCACTCGCCCCCCTCTCCTCACCCCCCCCTCCTCTCTCCTCCTCTCCTCTTCCCCCTCTCCTCTTCCTGCCCTCTTCCTCCCCCCCTCCTCTCCTCTCCCCCACCTCACCTCTCCTCTCCCCCCTCTCCTCCCATCTCTCCCCCCTCCCTCTCCTCCCCACCCGCTGTCCTCTCCCCAACTCCTCCCACCCTCTCCTCTCCCCCCTCCCCCCCTTCCATCCCCCACCATTCCTCCCTATACCCTCCTACCCTCCACTCACCCCTTCCCCTTTCCCTCCACCCTTCCCTCCCCCTCCCTGCTCCCCCTCTCATCCCCCCCTCATACCCCCCCTCTCTCTCCCCTCCATCCCCTCCCCACCCTCCCCTAAACCCCCTCATCTTCACACCCCCTACCCTCTCCCCTCCACCCTCCCCCTCCCTGCTCCCCACCCCTCCCCCTCACCCCCCTCTCAGCACCCCCTCACTCTCACCCTCTCTCTCTCCTCCCCACCCCTTCCCCCTCACCCACCTCCCTCTTCTCCTCCTCTCCACCCCCTCTCCATCATTCCCCTCTCTCTGTGACTCTGTCTCTCTGTCTGCCCCTGCCCCTTCTCTCTCTGCCCTCACTCTCTACCCCCGCCCCCTCCCCCCCTCTCTAGGTGTGACTGCAAGTTGGGGGCTATGCGTCAGTAGATAAGGTGTTTATGGGGTAAAAGGAGCAAATTAATAATATTAATATAATATCAAGGGGGTAATTAGCGCGAGTGCTAATTCCAGAAGATTAGTCAGGCATAATTTTCCTTTCATAAATCCATGCTGACGGACTAATCCTTTTATTGGTATCCAAATGCCCCATTATTACCTCTTTAATAATTGACTCGAGCATCTTTCCCACCACCGAAGTCAGGCGAACTGGTCTGTAATTCCCCGTTTTCTCTCTCGCTCCTTTTCTTGAAAAGTGGGATACATTAGCTATCCTCCTATCCACAGGAACTGATCCTGAATCTATTGAACATTGGAAAATGATCACCAATGCGTCCACTATTTCTAGAGCCACCTCCCTGAGGACCCTGGGATGCAGTCCATCAGGCCCTGGGTATTTATCATCCTTCAGTCACATTAGCCTATCCAATACTATTTCTCACCTAACAAAACATTCTTTCAGTTCCTCGACCCCCTTGGATCCTCCGTCCTCCAGTACTTCTGGGAGATTGTTTGTGTCTTCCTTAGTGAAGACAGATCCGAAGTACCTGTTTCACTCTTCTGCCATTTCCTTGTTCCCCATAATAATTTCACCCGTGTCTGCCTTCAAGGGACCCACATTTGACTTTGCTATTATTTTTTCCTTAACTTATCTAAAGAAGCTTTTACTGTCCTTCTTTACATTCCTGGCCAGCTTCCCTTCGTACTTATGTTGTCCTATGAAAGTTTCCCAATCCTCTGTCTTCCGGGTACACTTTGCTGTGTTATACATCTTTTATTTTAGTTTTATTCTATCCCTACCTTCTCTTGTTAGCCACGGTTACCTCCTACTCTCCTTAGAATCTTTCTTCCTTTTTGGAATGAAATGATCCTGCGTCTTCCGGATTATGCCCAGAAATTTCCTGCCACTGCTGTTCCACCGTCATTCCTGCCAGTATCCCTTTCCGGTCTACCTTGGGACTTCCGATTTAACCTTCTCTTTCTCAAATTGCAGATTAAAACTAATCATATTATGACCTCTACCTCCAAGCGGTTCCTTTACCTCGAGTTCTCTTATCAAATTTGGTTCATTGGACAATGCTAAATCCAGAATTGCCTTTTCTCTGGTCGGCTCCATTACAAGCTGCTTTTAGAATCCATCTCGGAGGCACTCTACAAACTCTCTTTCTTGAGGTCCTGAACCAACCTGATTTTCCCAGTCTACCTGCATATTGAAACCCCATCACCACAGTGGCATTACTTTTGTTCCATGCCAGTTTTAACTCCTGCTGCAACTTACACCCGACATCCGACTACTATTTGGGGGTGTGTAGATAACACCAATTAGTGACTTCTTGCCTTTACAATTCCTCAACTCAATCCACAGTGAATCTACCTCGTCAGTCCTTATGTCTTCCCTCACAAGGGACTAAATTCCATCCCTCACCAGCAGAGCTACCCCCCCCCCCTCCCCCCTCCTCTGCCCACCAGTCTGTCTTTTCTATAGGTGTATATCCCTGAATATTAAGTTCCCAGATCCGATCCTCCTGCAGCCACGTCTCGGTAATCCCCACAATTTCGTATCTACCCAACCTCGATCTGAGCCTCAAGCTCATCTACTTTACTTCTTATACTATGCGCATTCAAATATAGTACTTTTAATTCCTTATGTCCCTGTCCCACTTAGGAAACCTGAACGAAAACCGCTGGAGACTTTGCGCCCCACCCAAGGTTTCTGTCCGGTTCCCGGAGGTTTTTGTCAGTCTCCCTTAATGGTCATAAGTGGGTTCCGCTTCTTCTATGTTCCGGCAACTATTTCAAAAAATTTTAAACCCGGCTGTGACTAAAAATAGGTTGCCATTTTAAAAATCAGTAATTTTGAGTCGAAGCCGGTTGCAATGTTAGTTGAAGGTGGTTGCCGGAGGTTGCAGGTACCTTCCACTACCTGCAACCTCCGGCAACCACCGGCGAGCCAAACTGACTCACCTCTTTCTCTCCTCCCACACTGGCTTGAGCCAATCCATGCTTCTTCCTGCTTCTCCTTGTTGCTGCTTCTTCAAAATCCACGTAAGCTCTGTGGCGAGTAAGGTGGTGAAAAATCGTTGCGCTATGGGCGGATTGTTTTTACGCAAATTTAAAAAACAGGGCAAACTGCAAGAGGACAAGATGAGAGGGGGGGCGGTCGGGCAGGCGCTCAGGCATGCAGGCATTGTTCCGATCGGTGGTCTAATGTAAAAGGTAACGAGGTTTAAAAATCTTAAAAACTGCATATGCGCAGATTGATCTGCTCTCCTGCCTGTCAGCGCCACATGGATTAGTCTTTTCCACCTGTCACTCAGCGGGACGGTCCGCCACTTCCTGCGCCATCGCATATTTACTGGAGCTGAGGATGGCCGGCGGAGGCTTCTGATCGGACACAATTTTCGGATGGAACGGAAGCCCAGCCCCGTCGCATGCACCAAATGGAAAGGGGAGAATCTGATCCCTGCGGAGGAGAATGTCCAGTAACCAGCACCCGCTGTGAGTTCCCATCGCACTGTCAGCTCCATCCCCTTCCGCTCTGGTCGCCCTCGTTGGCTCCTGACCCCCATGATACCCCTCTCCCTCACAACCCCGTCTTTTTATCCGAGCTCTCTCCCTGCCCCAACCCCCTCCCTCCATAACCCCCCCTCCCCCCACACAACCACTCCCTCTCCCCCTGCTCACACCACCCCTCTCCTCCCCCACATCCCCCCGACCACATCCTCCCCGCCCACAACCCCCCCCAACCCACACCCCCTCTCCCACACCCCCTCTGTCCACACACCTCCTCCCTTGCCCACCTGCCCCCTACCCCCAACACCACACCCCCTCCCCACCCACACACCCCCAACACCACACCCCTCTCCCCACCCACACACCCCCAACACCACACCCCCTCTCCCACCCACACACCCTCAACACCACACCCCTCTCCCCACCCACACACCCCCACACCACACCCCCTCTCCCCACCCCCACACCCCCAACCACCACACCCCCTCTCCCCACCCCACCACCCCCAACACCACACCCCCTCCCCCCACCCCACCCTCCCCCACCCCCACACCCCACACACACCCCTCCCCCCCACCCACACACCCCTCCCCCCCACCCACACCCCCAACACCCCACCCCACACACCCCCAACACCACACCCCCTCCCCCCACCCACCCACCCCTCCCCCCACCCACACACCCCTCCCCCCACCCACACACCCCCAACACCACACCCCCTACCCCCCACCCACACACCCCCAACACCACACCCCCTCCCCCACACACCCCTACACCACCACCCCCTCCCCCCACCCACACACCCCCCCCCCAACACCACACCCCTTCCCCCCCACCCACACACCCCCACCCACATACCCCACCCCCTCCCCCCCACCCACACACCACCCCCTCCCCCCACCCTCACACCCCCAACACCACACCCCCTCCCCCACCCACACCCCCTCCCCCACCCTCACACCCCCAACACCACACCCCTCCCCCACCCTCACACCCCAACACCACACCCCCCCTCCCCCCACCCACACACCCCCAACACCACACCCCCTCCCCCCACCCTCACACCCCCAACACCACACCCCCTCCCCCCACCCACACACCCCTCCCCCACCCTCACACCCCCACACCACACCCCCTCCCCCACCCACACCACCCCCTCCCCCACCCACACACCACCCCCTCCCCCCACCCACACACCCCCAACACCACACCCCTCCCCCCACCCACACACCCAACCACACACCCCCTCCCCCCACCCACACACCCCCAACACCTTCAGCTTTACTCCATGTAGCATCGTGGATGGGGAGAGAACAAGCTTATTTACACAGACTTGCTTTGTGGCAACTGACAAATTGTGAATAAAGTGGCCATGAAAATAAACCTCTACTCTGGAAAGATAAATGGCTGGAGTAACTCAGTGGGTCAGGCAGCATTCCTGGACCTGCCTGTCCTGCTGAGTTACTCCAACATTTTCCGTCTTTCCTTGGTAAGCCAGCATCTGCTGGTTCTTGATTCTACAATCCGTAATCTGGATTGGTTCAGCAAGTTTGAAACTTGTAGAAGCTTTAAGTAGATCAGCCACTGATCCAGCTTTCCTTGGTTTCCCTATCTCTGCATCTGAAAACATGTTTATCCTTGACCAGACTGCATGAATGGTCAATTTAAAAAAGTATTTTCTGCACACCCGCTGCTTGACACAAGTATTTCTAGCATTGTGCTTCAGTCCTCCGTCACCTGCAGATTTGCAATTTCTATTTTTAACGTCATTTGTTCCAGTCAATATGATATTTGCAATAATAAGAGTCTGAAGAAGGGTCTCGACTCGAAACGCCTCCCCATTCCTTCTCTCCAAAGAAGCTGCCTGATCCACTGAGTTACTCCTGCATTTTGTGTTCATATTCGGTGTAAAGCATCTGCAGCATCAGCATTTCCTTCTTACACAATACGCTATTTGCAAATCTCAAACTCCTCACATACTTGCCAAACATATATAATCTTCAGGAAAAGACACATGTGAGAGAACTTACTGACGGTCCATCTGATCCCTTGGTTCAGATCTTACAGCCAAGACCCATGAGCATTACTGAAGGGGGCTGCAAATCTGTTCAGTTAAGAAGGGATCAGCTGCAAGCAAGATTGGGCGAAGAGGCTTGGACAAAAACTACAATCTCCATTGTAAGTCTGAGCTGATCAGTGGCGTAGGAACAAGAATGATTGGGGTTAGATCTTGGGATCAAGAAGCCAGTACAGAGCCTACCTTTGGTTCTAACCAGTGTTGCATTGTGAAGGAATAAATTGTGGAGAATACATCCTGAATGAATAAACTCGGGGAGATTAGCATCAGTAAAACATAAAAGCATTGGAGGAAATAAAGTAACAAAAGATGATAAATCCCCATGGCTGGACAAACTACAATCTTAATATTTTGAAAGATGGCGATTGCAACATAAATTGCAGGCTTTTCCCACAAAACAGAAGGTAGCAAATTCCAGAAAGGAGGGAGATTTAAAAATGGAAAGTTACAGATCAATCTGCCTTTTTAGAGTTATGGAAAATAATGCAATCTATTAATACAGAAATACATGATGCTCAAAATAAATGGGCTGAGTAGGGTCAAGATTGATTTTACTTCGGAGTCACGTGAGTGACTACTTGAAGAAGGGCCGTCCGTCTGCGTGCGCGTCATTACGTCTGAACGCAACACGCGCGACGGACTGGCAGGCACTGTGTCCTTCCAGCCGTCGGGATGAGGAGGTAAGGAAAGTTGAAATCACTTACCTGCGTTCTTTCGGGCTTGAAGTTTTTTCAGAGCCCAGATGTCGAGGAGACAGCCCGCGGGCATGTCGGCTGCCGAAGACCGCAGCTTTCCAAATAGCGGGCGACGGTCTTGTTCCCGACATTAGCGCCGACAGCAGAATCGGCAGGAGACTTTGCGCGGGAGCAGGAGCTCCGTGGTTGTCCTGCGGACGTAATACCACCCGCAAGTCTAACAAACCCGTTGACTCAGATGAGTCCGGGGAAGAGGGATACCCTCCCTCAACGGAGAGCGTCTGAGGACGACTTCTCCCACATGGAGCAATTTATGGAGAGGTTGCTCCAACACGGCAGGAGACTTTGCGCGGGAGCAGGAGCTCCGTGGTTGTCCTGTGGGGCGTAATACAGTACAGTGTCTCTGTACTGTACACTGACAATGACAATTAAATTGAATCTGAATCTGAATCTGAATCTGAATACCACCCGCAAGTCCATCAAAAACCCGTTGACTCTGACGAGTCCGGGAAAGAGGGATACCCTCCCTCAACGGAGAGCGGCTGAGGACGACTTCTCCCACATAGAGCAACGCTTCCCGACATTAGCACCGACTGCAAAATCGGCAGGAGTAGTTGCTCCAACAATGATCTGCTCCAGCCCGCCGCCTACAGGAGTGCCGGTGCCAGGAGCCTCGCACATGGGGCAGCCCAATGTCTTCCCCATTGGAGGGGGAACTACATGTGGAAGAAACCACTCTGAATCAGAGTACAAAGAAGAGGGGGGGAAACCTTCCCAGGGACAAGCAGAAGAAAGGAAGTAAGTAAGTAAGTTTTACTTATATTGCACTGTTTAAGTCAACACCAAAATGCTTTACATAAAAGGAATAATAAGCTTCCATATAAACAAACGGAAAATAAGTGCTTCTGCAATCATCCAGGTTCCACTGGCTGCTTCCCTGGATGGAATCTAGCTCTTGACAGCCCGGGTATTATGGAGAACCAGCAGGCAGCAGCACCTGTTTTCAGGGCTGCACAAATGCCTCCTTCTCTGAGGAGAGGAACATTCATGGTCCATTTCAGTCTGATCAAAGCTAGAATCTCATTTAGGTCCACTGGAAGGGCGATGTCAGCACAAATATCCTCAGGGCTGCCTACAAACCTGACTCTCAGTGGAAGGGAGTGTGAATGATCTCGAATTTAAAGTATGAACATACTGAAGCATGCATATGGCTTCAAGAGCCAGCAGTTGGCAGAATATCTGCATAGGCGACAACACACCCCACATCTCTTACACCTAGGGGGTAAGCGGTTCACTGAATCCGGTGGTAGCTTGAAAGCTGGGCACGGAAATATGATCAGAGTCGTCTTTCAAGGCAGACTCAAAACAATGGCCAGAATTGTCCTACAAGGCAGGTTCAGTATGATGAGGTTCAGACTAGACCCAAGCAGAGGTCAGGAGAAACATGGAATCCACACTTCCTTACCAGTCCTGCTCCCAATCAAGGAGAGAAAAGGAACCCGCATCAGGGGCCTTTGGGCTTACCACAAGACCACCGGTAGCCATGGAGGTAGGTGGGTCTGGGTTTACTGAAACAAGGGATTGTGGACCAGTTACATGTTGGTAATTTACTCTTGTGTTCTTGTTCAAAATGACAATAACATGAATTTTCAGAATTGGTTTTAAAACAGATAATAACATATGATTATTTTTACTGCACAACATATACAGGTTCCAAGCAGATTTGGAACTTGGACTGGAATTGTCACTTCATCCAGGTTCAACTCATTTGTGCAGTAAAACTTTTAGAAACAGTAATTTTGTCACGGGCTAACTACTGTTTTATAGGAGCTTCCTATAAAATGGTCACATGGCATGCATCGACGTCAAAGATGCATACTATTCGGTGTCTATTCACTAAGAACAGGAGATATTTGAAGTTTAACTGGATGGTATGGATCTGCCAAATGGGTTGGCATTCATCAGCTCCTAGACTATTGACAAAACTACGGAAACCAATTCTGGGCCTACAAAAGTCTCAGAACCACATAGTAATGGCATATTTGGACTATTTCATTTTGGAGTCACCAAGAATTGGCAGAAGCATCAGTCAAAGCAAACCAAAACCCCGTTTGATAGAACCTCATCCATCCAGTTAAATCAAAATTGACACCTACAAGGGTAATTGATTACCCAGAATTTACTATCAAAAACAGTAAATATGTTGGTGACTTTGACTAGGGGCAAACGTCTATATAAATCAAGCCTGCTATGACCTGATAGTCAAATACTAGCCATCTATCAGGCAAACAGCGAGTGTAATTGGCAAATAGTAGCTGCATTTCCAGCAGAACGTACGGGCCTTTGCATTACCAGAATTTACAGCAAGCAAAGGAACAACACTCAGATTCCATGCAGGCCAAATTGGCAAAACTATGGATTGCCAGCAGAGGCCCTTGTTGAATAACTATGGTGGATAACGAACGTAAGGAAACTAAAAGTAAAATTTGCTTGAAAGCCATCGAGGGTTCTTCAGACCTATGCAAGCGGCTAAGGATGGGGAGCCACTAACACAGTTTAGAGCTGTGGGGGCAGATGGAATGAGCAGGAGTCTGTAATTCCCCAACATATGGAATCAATTACCCAGAATTGTTGGGGGCACAATTTGGACTCAAGGGTTTCTGTAGCAATATACAACCGGTGCTTGTTCAAATTCAGATTGATAACACCACTGTGGTGCCACATATCCATTAACAAGGGTGGTGTAAAATCTGTATCTTACGACAGATTGTCGAACCTCATTTGGCACTGGTGTATCAAGAGGAATATTTGGGAAATCTACGAGGTAGATATAACACGGTGACAGATGCTGGATCACGAATGTTTAATAACAACACAGAATGGATGTTGAATCAGGCAGTATTTAACAAAATAAATACACGATTTGACATACCAGATATTGATCTATTTGCATCTAGACATAGAAACATAGAAACATAGAAATTAGGTGCAGGAGTAGGCCATTCGGCCCTTCGAGCCTGCACCGCCATTCAATATGATCATGGCTGATCATCCAACTCAGTATCCCGTACCTGCCTTCTCTCCATACCCCCTGATCCCCTTAGCCATAAGGGCCACATCTAACTCCCTCTTAAATATATCCAATGAACTGGCCTCAACTACCCTCTGTGGCAGAGAGTTCCAGAGATTCACCACTCTCTGTGTGAAAAAAGTTCTTCTCATCTCGGTTTTAAAGGATTTCCCCTTTATCCTTAAGCTGTGACCCCTTGTCCTGGACTTCCCTAACATCGGGAACAATCTTCCTGCATCTAGCCTGTCCAACCCCTTAAGAATTTTGTAAGTTTCTATAAGATCCCCTCTCAATCTTCTAAATTCTAGAGAGTATAAACCAAGTCTATCCAGTCTTTCTTCATAAGACAGTCCTGACATCCCAGGAATCAGTCTGGTGAACAGTCTCTGCACTCCCTCTATGGCAATAATGTCCTTCCTCAGATTTGGAGACCAAAACTGTACGCAATACTCCAGGTGTGGTCTCACCAAGACCCTGTACAACTGCAGTAGAACCTCTCTGCTCCTATACTCAAATCCTTTTGCAATGAAAGCTAACATACCATTCGCTTTCTTTACTGCCTGCTGCACCTGCATGCCTACCTTCAATGACTGGTGTACCATGACACCCAGGTCTCGCTGCATCTCCCCCTTTCCCAATTGGCCACCATTTAGATAATAGTCTGCTTTCCTGTTTTTGCCACCAAAATGGATAACCTCACATTTATCCACATTATACTGCATCTGCCAAACATTTGCCCACTCACCCAGCCTATCCAAGTCACCCTGCAGTCTCCTAGCATCCTCCTCACAGCTAACACTGCCCCCCCAGCTTAGTGTCATCCGCAAACTTGGAGATATTGCCTTTAATTCCCTCATCCAGATCATTAATATATATTGTAAATAGCTGGGGTCCCAGTACTGAGCCTTGGGGTACCCCACTAGTCACTGCCTGCCATTGTGAAAAGGACCCGTTTACTCCTACTCTTTGCTAGACTAAACCATCAGTTTCCCAGATATGTGTCCTGCAAGCAGGATCCAGGAGCAAAGGCAGTGGATGCTTTCTCCCTCAATTGGGGAGAATTGTTTATGCATGCTTTCCGCAAATTTGTCTCACAAACCGATGCTTGACCAAAATCAAGCAAGACTAAGCCACAGGCATATTGGTAGTGCCAGATTGGCCTACTCAAGCCTGGTTCCCAAAAATTTTAGGAACTATAGTCCAGTCAGTTATGGCTGTACCCAAGAGCAGGGACCTCCTAGTGAACCCAGTTACAGGGAGTAATCATCCACTACACGAACGTATTAACTTGTTGGTCTGCAGATTCTGAGGAGGCCATTTCAAGGCATAGGACTGTCCGAACAAATACAACACAGTTCGGATAACAAATGTCTTGGAGTTTTCTATCAACTCTGTACTATAACTATAAACAAAGTTATAGTGCAATCTATAGTGCCAGAGGTGCACTCTTCTCCTATCTGATGCTGGAAGCAGGGCACGGGTCGATAGGAACGCACCCATTTACAACCAAATTCATGAAGGGAATTTACAATTTAATACCTCTAAGACTAAGGTACACGGACACATGGGATGTGAGCGTGGTACTAACCCTACTTTCACAGTGGGGACCGCCTATAACTAACCCTGAAGGTGGTATGCTGACAAAGAGTCCAGACACTGCAGAAGCTACGGTTGGACCACATCACCACCAATATGAACAACATAACATTCGTAATCAGGAATCTGATAAAAACATAGTAGGCCAGGGATGCCAGGGATGGAGATCCAGT
The DNA here is from genome assembly GCA_036785375.1 of Leucoraja ocellata. Taxonomy (NCBI): domain Eukaryota; kingdom Metazoa; phylum Chordata; class Chondrichthyes; order Rajiformes; family Rajidae; genus Leucoraja; species Leucoraja ocellata. The sequence goes on from JAWMAR010003787.1 coordinate 29,636, forward strand.
TCTTCCCATATCCAGAGGACCTACGGTTGTGTGTGTGGTAACATACTAACACCGCTATCTGAGAGTTACGGAGAACCACAGAGGCTCAGAACAGACCAGAAGGTGTTAACACAAACCATCTCGAGATGGTCAAAGAGGGTAATGGCGGTAACAGAGTGAACATTCATATGGCTAAATCTCACTCCACCAGGGCTGCATCTACATCGGCAGCAAGAGCAATGGACGTGCCTCTTGATGACATCCTAGTGGCTGCAGGATGGACGAATGAAATACGGTCCACTGGTTTGATAACAAACCTATTACCAGACTGGGGCTGTTTGCACGTACCATTTTAAGTTCTGTCCCTTAGTTTACGCCCAAGGTTGGGAGGGGGAACAAGTTTTAAAAACTTTTCTTTCATTTGAAGCATCAGTGTCTTTACTTAACTACGTAATGTCTGAATGCTTTAATGATTACACGCATCCATGGTCAATCCATTCAGTGTGTGACGCCTGGATTTGTAACCGGCGTAATATCACAGATCTTTGAAATCTTCATGCAGTCACTCACGTGACTCCGAAGTAAAATAGTAAGATTAAACGAGAACTTACCAGTTTGAAGTTTGATCTTGATTTTATGAGGAGTTACGATGAGCGATTACGTGCCCTCCGCTCCCACCCTCATACTATCAAGGTCACATGGAAGTTCTAGTTTCTTCAATCTTACTATTCTCAGGTCTTCTTTTTATCTGTGATTTAACACCTTTGCTTTGAAGATTGACGCGCATGCAGACGGTCGGCCCTTCTTCACGTAATCGCTCATCATAACTCCTCATAAAATCAAGATCAAACTTCAAACTGGTAAGTTCTCGTTTAATCTTACTATTTTCAATCACAGATGTTTGACAAATCCATTCAAGATTTTTTTAAAGGTTTAACTAGCAGGAGTCAGATGGTGTGTATTTAGACTTTCAGAAAGTGTCCAACATTCACCCCATGGGTATACTCCAAGATCTTCGGTTTCCTTCCACACCAAATACTGGTTTGGCAAGTCAAGTCAAGAGAGTTTATTGTCATGTGTCCCAGATAGGATAATGAAATTCTTGCTTGCATGCTTGCTGCAGCACAACACAATTTTGTATGCATAAATACAGAACAGATCAGTGTGTCCATGTACTGTAAAATATATATACACACATAAATAAACAGATAAAGTGCTGTTACAGTTGAGAGTTTGTTTGAAGTTGTGTTTAATAGTCTGATGGTTGTGGGGAGGTAGCTGTTCCTGAACCTGGATGTTGCAGATTTCAGACTCCTGCACCTTCTACCTGATGGCAGCGGAGAAATGAGTGTGTGGCCAGGATTGTGGGGGTCCTTGATGATGTTGGCAGCCTTTTTGAGGCAGCGACTGCGATAGATCCATGATGCAACATGCCATGATGCAACATGCTCTCTACTGTGCACCTGTAGAAGTTCGAGAAAGCACTCCTTGACATACCGGCTCTCTGTAATCTTCTCAGGAAGTAGAGGCACTGATGTACTTTCTTTATAATTGCATCAGTATTCTGGGACCAGGAGAGATCTTCGGAAATATGCACGCCCAGGAATTTGAAGTTCTATACCCTTTCCACGTTGATATAAACGGGACTGTGGGTCCCCATCATTCCCCTTCCAAAGTCCACAATCAGCTCCTCTCAGCTGATGTTGAGAACCAATTTATTGCGCTTGCACCATTTGGTCTATCGGTCAATCTAACTTCTATATTCTGACTCGTCCCCATCTGTGATACGTCCCACAACAGTGGTGTCGTCGACGAACTTGATGGAGTTCGCACAATGTCCGGCCATGCAGTCATAAGTATAAAGTGAGTACAGCAGGGGGCAGAGCACGCAGCCTTGAGGTGCTCCCGTGCTGATTGTTATCGAGGATGACACATTTCCACCAATACAGACAGATTGTGGTCTGTGAATGAGGAAGTCGAGGATCCAATTGCAGAGGGATGCGCAATTGAGCTGAGACCTGAGAGCTTGGTAATCAGCTTGGAGGGGATGATGGTGTTAAATGCCGAGCTGTAGTCAATGAATAACAGCCTGACATATGAGTTTTTGTTGTCCAAGTGATCCAGAGCCAAGTGGAGAGCCAGTGAGATCGCATCCACCATTGATCTGTTGTGGCAGTAAGCGAACTGCAGTGGGTCCAGGTTTTTGTCGAGGTATAACCATATAACAATTACAGCACGGAAACAGGCCATCTCGGACCTACAAGTCCGTGCCGAACAACTTTTTTTCCCCTTAGTCCCACCTGCCTGCACTCATACCATAACCCACCATTCCCTTCTCATCCATATGCCTATCCAATTTATTTTTAAATGATACCAATGAACCTGCCTCCACCACTTCCACTGGAAGCTCATTCCACACCGCTACCACTCTCTGAGTAAAGAAGTTCCCCCTCATATTACCCCTAAACTTCTGTCCCTTAATTCTGACAACATCTCCGATGACCTCTCTTGGACCCACAATACCTCAACTCTGATCAAGAAGGCTCACCAGCGTCTCTTCTTCCTGAGGAGACTGAAGAAGGTCCATCTGTCTCCTCAGATCCTGGTGAACTTCTACCGCTGCACCATCGAGAGCATCCTTACCAACTGCATCACAGTATGGTATGGCAACTGCTCTGTCTCCGACCGGAAGGCATTGCAGAGGGTGGTGAAAATTGCCCAACGCATCACCGGTTCCTCGCTCCCCTCCATTGAGTCTGTCCAAAGCAAGCGTTGTCTGTGGAGGGCGCTCAGCATCGCCAAGGACTGCTCTCACCCCAACCATGGACTGTTTACCATCCTACCATCTGGGAGGTGCTACAGGTCTCTCTGTTGCCGAACCAGCAGGTCGAGGAACAGCTTCTTCCCGGCGGCTGTCACTCTACTCAACAACGTACCTCGGTGACTGCCAATCACCACCCCCCCGACACTTATTATTATTTATTCAAATCATTTGCTATGTCACTCTTCCAGGGAGATGCTAAATGCATTTCGTTGTCTCTGTACTGTACACTGACAATGACAATTAAAATTGAATCTGAATCTGAATCTGAGAGGTTGAAAATGTCCATAAAAACTCCAGCCAGTTGGTCCGCACTGGTGTTCAAAACACGCCGGGATATACCATCAGGTCCAGGCACTTTTCGAGGGTTCATTAGAGAGTAATTTTCTGTGTACAAAGCTTACTAATTTCCATTTGCTCACAGGGTTTGGATGATGAAAATCAAGCTGAAGGGGTTGGGACTGTTTGGAGTCCGTAGATTGGGCAATGTTCAGGGACTCGACAACGGACCAGAATGAATACGCCACAGTCGCTACAGACTTCATAAAGAAATGTGTGGAGGACTGCAGCAGAAGTCCCTTTTGGCCTTTTTGATGGTCTTGCCAAGATCATATCTAGACTTCTTGTAGACCACTATCTTCAGACCTGAATGCCTGGGTTCTGGTCTTCAGAAGAATGCGGATCTCATGGTTCATCCAAGGCTTCTGGTTAGGAATCACTCAGAAGGTTTTTGTTGGGATGCACTCCTCCACACATTTCTTTATGAAGTCTGTAGCGACTGTGGCGTATTCATTCAGGTCCGTTGTCGAGTCCCTGAACATTGCCCAAGCTACAGACTCCAAACAGTCCCAACAAGACCCCTTCAGCTTGATTTTCATCATCCAAACCAAATGAACAAATGGAAATTAGTAAGCTTTGTACACAGAAAATTACTCTCTAGTCACCCCAACAATTATACCAGCCTGATGAAAGCAGCACTTTCACCCTTGCCTGGAAGAAAGCTTGGTTGAATATATAAAGTCATTCCATTTCAAACAGAACTAGTAGTTCCCTAAAAGTCAATTGGAAAAATGTCATCACCTCATTTAGCACATGAAGTGTATCTGTACACAATCAAACAGAATGAAACGATGTCCTGCATACGTAGCATCAACTCTCATCTGTGGTAGAATCACTGTGTCCCACCCCAGGGGCCTCATCAGGCACCTCTATACCCACAGAACTAGAGTGGGAGCAGGTATTCTCTCAATCCTGAGAGAATACCAGTGAAGAATTGTTCACCGCCACTCAGGAAAGCACTTGACATAAAAATTGTCCCTAGTATGTGTAGGGTTGTGTTAACTTTAATCCCATCTATTGGTTGTAAAGTTGCTTAATCACTAATTAATGATGCTTTTGTGGTTAGCAGTGTGTTGAGAATTGTGCAATAAAGTGACAAAACTCAGTGAAGACAATGAAAACCCAGAATCACAGTTCAAACACCATTATGAGCAATTTGTGTAGCATGGAAGATTGAAGATTATATTAAGAGGGCCTTCTATTTAACCATATAACCATATAACAATTACAGCACAGAAACAGGCCATCTCGACCCTTCTAGTCCGTGCCGAACACATAATCTCCCCTAGTCCCATATACCTGCGCTCAGACTATAACCATCCATTCCTTTCCCATCCATATAACTATCCAATTTATTTTTAAATTATAAAAACGAACCTGCCTCCACCACCTTCACTGGAAGCTCATTCCACACAGCTACCACTCTCTGAGTAAAGAAGTTCCCCCTCATGTTACCCCTAAACTTCAGTCCCTTAATTCTCATGTCATGTCCCCTTGTTTGAATCTTCCCTACTCTCAGTGGGAAAAGCTTTTCCACGTCAACTCTGTCTATCCCTCTCATCATTTTAAAAACCTCTATCAAGTCCCCCCTTAACCTTCTGCGCTGCAAAGAATAAAGCCCTAACTTGTTCAACCTTTCTCTGTAACTTAGTTGCTGAAACCCAGGCAACATTCTAGTAAATCTCCTCTGTACTCTCTCTATTTTGTTGACATCCTTCCTATAATTAGGCGACCAAAATTGTACACAATACTCCAGAATTGGCCTCACCAATGCCTTGTACAATTTTAACATTACATCCCAACTTCTATACTCAATGCTCTGATTTATAAAGGCCAGCACACCAAAAGCTTTCTTTACCACCCTATCTACATGAGATTCCACTTTCAGGGAACTGTGCACAGTTATTCCCAGATCCCTCTGTTCACCTACATTCTTCAATTCCCTACCATTTACCATGTACGTCCTATTTTGATTTGTCCTGCCAAGATGTAGCACCTCACACTTATCAGCATTAAACTCCATCTGCCATCTTTCAGCCCACTCTTCCAACTGGCATAAATCTCTCTGTAGACTTTGAAACTCTACTTCATTACCCGCAACCCCACCTATCTTAGTATCATCTGCATACTTACTAATCCAATTTACCACACCATCATCCAGATCATTGATGTACATGACAAACAACAGTGGACCCAACACAGATCCCTGTGGCACCCCACTCGTCACTGGCCTCCAACCTGACAAACAGCCATCCACCATTACTCTCTGGCATCTCCTATTCAACCACTGTTGAATCCATCTTGCTACTCCACCATTAATACCCAACCATTGAACCTTCTTAACCAACCTTCCATGAGGAACCTTGTCAAAGGCCTTACTGAAGTCCATATACACAACATCCACTGCTTTACCCTCATCAATTTCCCGAGTAACATCTTCAAAAAATTCAAGAAGATTAGTTAAACATGACCTTCCAGGCACAAATCCATGTTGACTGTTCCTAATCAGACCCTGTTTATCCAGATGCTTATATATATTATCTCTAAGTATTCTTTCCATTAATTTGCCCACCACTGACGTCAAACTAACAGGTCTATAATCTATTTGAAGGATTATTGTTCTGGACTGTGAAATGGAATTTGCTCATTTTTAACAGAACTTGTTAATTCTATTGATGTGGATTGTGAGACCACTCGGGACCCTGGACATGGAATCCAATGTCCAAGAAAGCCTTGCCATGTTCAGCAGCATGCTCCAGACAAACACCATGGTTCACAAACATTCACTCATATTCTATACGTTTCACTCACATAAACAGAGAAGTCTTGAGGGGCACTTCTAATTGATCTATGCGGAGAAATGGAATTTGGAAAATGCTCCAGGGTAAAGGCTGTAGGCCTGATCCAGACAGCAAGCACGATGACAACAAAGCCTTGGGAGCATTTACATGGCCAACAGTTCCCAGGATGAACCTCCGGCTGCAAGAGAGAACATAAACAAAAAAATTAGGAAAGATTCTCAGTTTAGTTAAGAGATAAAGCACGGAAACACGAAATATTAACACTATCCTCTGCACACTCGGGATAATTTTTTGAACATTTACCAAGCCAATTAACCTACAAACCTATACGTCTTTGGAGAATGGGAGGAAAACGAAAATATAGGAGCAAATCCACGCAGGTCACGGGGAGAACGTACAAACTCCGTACAGACAGCACTCATAGTTGGGATTGAACCGGATTCTCTGTCTCTGCAAGCGCTGTAAGGCAACAACTCTACCACTGTGCCTCCCACAACTCCCTACCCACAATTATCCCCCTTTCTTTCAACAGAACACTGATTCTTCCTAAAAGGACAGCAAAGATTTCGATTTTTGGACAAAATCCATGTGAGGATATGAGGTTACTTACAGAATAATGAAAGGCATAGAGTGGATGTGGAAAGGACGTTTCCACTGGTGGGAGAGTCTAGGACCAGAGGTCATAGCCTCAGAATTAAACGGTGCGCCTTTAGAAAGGGGGTGAGGAGGAACTTCATTGCCACAGAGGGCTGTGGAGTTCAAGTCAGTGGATACTTTCAGGGCTGCCAACTCTCACGCTTTGAGCGTGAGACTCACGCATTTTGACAAATTCTCACGCTGATCACAAATTTCTCACGCTCTGTCGTGAGAAATTCGGTGATCAACGAGAATTTCAACTGCATGGGCTGCGGGTGGAGAGCCGGGGCGGAGGGAGGGATGGAAGCAGCGGCGGGGGCAGATGCGGACGGGAAGCCAGGGCTGGTGTTGCGCCGCTGCCGTTAAGTCTCTGTGCCGAATTCGCCCTGGTGACCGGCATGGATCAGGCAGCGTCTCTGGAGAGAAGAAATGGGTGACATTTCTGGTAGTGAACCTTCTAAGGGACTCGACCCGAAACCCTAGAGAGGCCCGGGGAGCCGTTGGTGAGAGGACTTACCTGGAGCTGTGAGTATAAAAACAGCGCGGGGCTTGCTTCTACAGAGGCCCGGGGAGCCGTTGGTGCGAGGAGGAGTTACCTGGAGCTGTGAGTTACCCAAATCTGCAACGTTCCATCTCACTTCCAGAGAAGGATTCTGGTGGAAGCCTCTGATTGGTGGAAGAGGACCAGAGGAAGCAGCTGATTGGCTTGTATCCTGGGTAAGGCTTTGTATTGTATCCAGGATAAGGGGGAGAATGAGGGCCAGGGCAGTTTACTGTTCTGGATGTCAGATGTGGGAGGTCATGGAGTCTGAGTGCCCTCCAGACGTCCACATCTGTGCCAGGTGCGTCGAGATGGGGCTCCTAAGGGACCGTGTCAGGAACCTGGAACAGCAACTCGATGACCTCTGTCTGCTCAGGGAGAGCGAGGAGGTCATAGAAAGGAGTTACAGGGAGGTGGTCACTCCAAGTCCACGGGAGACAGAAAACTGGGTCACAGTTAGGAAGGGCAACGGGCAGAGGCAGGGACTGGCGAGTACCCCGATGGCTGTACACCTTGAAAATAAGTACTCATGCTTGAGTAAGGGTGGGGGAGACAGCCTACCTGGGGGCAGCGACAGCGGCCGGGCCTCTGGCACAAAGACCGGTCCTGTTGCTCAGAAGGGTAAGGAAAAGAAGGGGAGGGCAATTGTAATAGGGGACTCTATAGTCAGGGGGACGGATGGGCGATTCTGTGGACGCAGACAGGAGACCCGGATGGTAGTTTGCCTCCCTGGTGCCAGGGTCAGGGATGTGTCTGAACGTGTCCAAGAAATCCTGAAATGGGAGGGAGAGGAGCCTGAGGTTGTGGTACATATAGGTACCAACGACATAGGTAAAAAAAGAGAAGAGGTCCTGAAAGAAGAATTTAGGGAGTTGGGTAGAGAGTTAAGGAGATGGACTGCAAAGGTAACAATCTCAGGATTACTGCCTGTGCCACGCGACAGTGAGAGTAAGAATGGAGCGAGGTGGAGAATAAATGTGTGGATGAGGGACTGGTGCAGTGGGTATGGATTCAAGTTTCTGGATCATTGGGACCTCTTTTGGGGAAGGTGCGACCTATACAGAAAGGACGGGTTGCACTTGAACTCAAGGGGGACCAATATCCTGGCGGGGAGATTTGCAAAGGCTACTGGGGAGACTTTAAACTAGTATGGTTGGGGGGAGGGACTCAAATTGGGAAAGCTAGCAGTCAGTGTGTGAAGCAGGGGGCAGAGAATGGTAGCACTCTGACCCAAAATGTAGGGGAGAGAGAAGAAAAAGACAATAAACAGAGAATAAGAGAGGGTGGTTTTCTTAAATGTGTATATTTTAATGCTAGGAGCATTGTGAGAAAGGTGGATGAGCTTAGAGTCTGGATAGACACCTGGAAGTATGATGTTGTGGCGATCAGTGAAACATGGTTGCAGGAGGGCTGTGATTGGAAACTAAATATTCCAGGATTTTGTTGCTTCAGGTGTGACAGAATTGGAGGGACAAGAGGAGGAGGTGTTGCATTGCTTATCAGGGAAGATATTACAGCAGTGCTTTGGCAGGATAGATTAGAGGGCTCTTCTAGGGAGGCTATTTGGGTGGAACTGAGAAATGGGAAAGGGGTAGCAACACTTATAGAGGTGTATTATAGACCGCCAAATGGGGAGCGAGAATTGGAAGAGCAAATATGTAAGGAGATTGCAGATATTAGTAGTAAGCACAAGGTAGTGATTGTGGGAGATTTCAATTTTCCACACATAGACTGGGAAACACATTCTGTAAATGGGCTGGATGGGTTGGAGTTTGTAAAATGTGTGCAGGATAGTTCTTTGCAGCAATACATAGAAGTACCTACTAGAGAAGGGGCGGTACTGGACCTCCTGTTAGGAAATGAGATGGGTCAGGTGGCAGAGGTATGCGTTGGGGAACAGTTCGGGTCCAGTGATCACAATACCATTATTATCAATATAATTATGGAGAGGGACAGAACTGGACCTAGGGTTGAGATTTTTGATTGGAGAAAGGCTAACTTTGAGGAGATGTGAAAGGATTTAAAAGGAGTAAATTGGGACATTTTGTTTTATGGGAAAGATGTGGAAGAGAAATGGAGTATATTTAAAGGTGAAATTTTAAGAGTACAGAATCTTTATGTCCCTGTTCGGTTGAAAGGAAATCGTAAAAATTGTAAAGAGCCATGGCTTTCAAGGGAAATTGGACACTTGGTTCGGAAAAAGAGAGAGATCTACAATAATTATAGGCAGCATGGAGTAAATGAGGTGCTTGAGGAGTATAAAGAATGTAAAAAGAATCTTAAGAAATAAATTAGAAAAGCTAAAAGAAGATATGAGGTTGCTTTGGCAAGTAAGGTAAAAGTAAATCCGAAGGGTTTCTACCGCTATATTAATAGCAAAAGGATAACGTGGGATAAAATTGGTCCATTAGAGAGTCAGAGTGGACAACTATCTGCAGAGTCAAAAGAGATTGGGGAGATATTGAACAGTTTCTTTTCTTCGGTATTCACCAAGGAGAAGGATATTGAATTATGTGAGGTAAGGGAAACTCTACTTGAGTAGCTATGAAAACTATGAGGATCAAATAAGAGGAAGTACTGACACTTTTGAGAAATATAAAAGTGGATAAGTCTCCAGGTCCGGTCAGGATATTCCCTAGGACATTGAGGGAAGTCAGTGTAGAAATAGCAGGGGCTATGGCAGAAATATTTCAAATGTCATTAGAAACGGGAATAGTGCCGGAGGATTGGCGTACTGCGCATGTTGTTCCATTGTTTAAAAAGGGGTCTAAGAGTAAACCTAGCAATTATAGACCTGTTAGTTTGACGTCAGTGGTGGGCAAATTAATGGAAAGAATACTTAGAGTTAATATATATAAGCATCTGGATAAACAGGGTCTGATTAGGAACAGTCAACATGGATTTGTGCCTGGAAGGTCATGTTTGACAAATCTTCTTGAATTTTTTGAAGATGTTACTCGGGAAATTGATGAGAGTAAAGCAGTGGATGTTGTGTATATGGACTTCAGTAAGGCCTTTGACAAGGTTCCTCGTGGAAGGTTGGTTAAGAAGGTTCAATGGTTGGGGATTAATGTTGGAGTAGCAAGATGGATTCAACAGGGAGATGCCAGAGAGTAATGGTGGATGGTTGTTTGTCAGGTTGGAGGCCAGTGACGAGTGGGGTGCCACAGGGATCTGTGTTGGGTCCACTGTTGTTTGTCATGTACATCAATGGTCTGGATGATGGTGTGGTAAATTGGATTAGTAAGTATGCAGATGATACTAAGATAGGTGGGGTTGCAGGTAATGAAGTAAAGTCTACAGAGAGATTTATGCCAGTTGGAAGAGTGGGCTGAAAGATGGCAGATGGAGTTTAATGCTGATAAGTGTGAGGTGCTACATCTTGGCAGGACAAATCAAAATAGGACGTACATGGTAAATGGTAGAGAATTGAAGAATGTAGGTGAACAGAGGGATCTGGGAATAACTGTGCAAAGTTCCCTGAAAGTGGAATCTCATGTAGATAGGGTGGTAAAGAAAGCTTTTTGTGTGCTGGCCTTTATAAATCAGAGCATTGAGTATAGAAGTTGGGATGTAATGTTAAAATTGTACAAGGCATTGGTGAGGCCAATTCTGGAGTATGGTGTACAATTTTGGTCGCCTAATTATAGGAAGGATGTCAACGAAATAGAGAGAGTACAGAGGAGATTTACTAGAATGTTGCCTGGGTTTCAGCAACTAAGTTACAGAGAAAGGTTGAACAAGTTAGGGCTTTATTCTTTGGAGCGCAGAAGGTTAAGGGGGGACTTGATAGAGGTTTTTAAAATGATGAGAGGGATAGACAGAGTTGACGTGGAAAAGCTTTTCCCACTGAGAGTAGGGAAGATTCAAACAAGGGGAAATGACTTGAGAATTAAGGGACAGACGTTTAGGGGTAACATGAGGGGGAACTTCTTTACTCAGAGAATGGTAGCTGTGTGGAATGAGCTTCCAGTGAAGGTGGTGGAGGCAGGTTCGTTTTTATCATTTAAAAATAAATTGGATAGTTATATGGACGGGAAGGGAATGGAGGGTTATGGTCTGAGCTTAGGTATATGGGACTAGGAGAGATTATGTGTTCGGCACGGACTAGAAGGGTCGAGATGGCCTGTTTCCGTGCTGTAATTGTTATATGGTTATATGGTCTCGACCCGAAACGTCACCCATTCCTTCTCTCCAGAGATGCTACCTGTCCCGCTGAGTTGCTCCAGCATTTTGTGTCTCTCTTCGGTTTAACCAGCATCTGCAGTTCCTTCTCACACAATGAGACCCAACAAGACGACTTTGAAGCTAGTAGCACTCGGGTGGGGGAGGGACAGAGAGAGAGGGGATGTTAAAGAAATCAATATTCATACTCAATCGGGGAAATTAGTTGATGTCTCTCTTTAAATTGATATTTTGTTCAACTTTAAATGTAAGTCTTGGATTCATGTATCGTGGGAACAAATAAGCAACGGCAAGATGGTAAATATAAACTACAAATTAACTTCCGAAAATGAAACTTGTAGAGATGAACTTTGCCCTTCACTTCACAAAGAATAAGGTCAGGGATTATGCAGTAAATGTCATTCAAATACTCTGCAACCTTGGGATAATATTGTTCATGTTCAAATATGATAGGTAAGTCTTGATTTGTTCAATATTATAATTAGTTCCAAGATACAGCGTGGAAACAGGCCCTTCGGCCCCTTGAGTCCGTGCCGACCATCGATCACCTGTTCACACTGGTTCTATGTTATCCCACTCCCTACACGCTAGGGGGCAATTTGCAGAGGGCCAATTAACCTACAAACCCGCACGTCTTTGGGATGTGGGAGGAAACCGGAGCACCCGGTGGAAACCCACGCAGTCGCAAGGAGAACGTGCAAACTCCACACCGACAGCACCCGAGACCAGGATCGAACCCAGGTCTCCGGCGCTGTGGGGCATTAATTATATGCCGGGATGATTACCCAATATTACTGATTATTAATCCATTGTATTATTGATTATATATGTTACGCCCGTAGCAATGTTACAAAATTTTGAGATTTAAAAAATCAAGTTTGCAATTAATCCCATCAGATAAAGCATAAAAAGAAGTTTAATTTGACACCCAATTCAATTTCATATCTTCAGTATTAAAAAGGTTATGGACATTTTCATAATCGGAAATTAGCATCTTGTTCCCTATTGCTTTTCCATTGACTTAACACAAAGCTGTGATCGAGGACAGTCAAAAGCCCATAACTTCCTTAAAAATCTAGAGTACTGAATGGAATTTTTAGTTATTATAGATTGAAGCATTCTGAAACAAATATAAAACATCTTACATGGATGACCTGAAATTAAAGCATATAATTAGTTAATTACCTAATTGTAGTTAATTACAAAATTGACAGTTGTGACGGAAATACAGGTGCACAACCTTTTATCCGACGATCCAAATAACGAAAACCTCCGAATAGCGACATTTTTTCGGTCCTTGAAGAAAGGTCCTTGAAAACGTTCACCGAGGGCGGCCCGCAGAGGTGACAGCGGAACCTCCGGTCGGTCCTCAAAGAAAGGGGAACTAAATCCCCATTCATAAAAGAGAAGATGAGGGTATATTGCGCGGGAGGGTTAATAATTGACAATATGCTGCTACCTGCCAGCTGCGTTAAAAAGTTCCCACGGTAGACTCACGATACACAGTGTATCGTGAGTCTTGCGTGGGAACTTTTTAACAGCGTGCAGGCAGCAGTAGATTGTCGCTCCCTTCAGTTTCACCCCACCTACACCCCTCTGCTTCCCGGCCATGTGTGTGACCCCTTCCCTCCCCTCTCCAGCTCCCCGCTCATTGCACTGGCGCGGGGGCTTTGTACTGTCTTCACGTCGCGATGCTAGCAGCACAGTTCCAGTCATCGGAGATGTCAGGACCAACGGAACACTGACCCCCAGGCCCACTGCAAGCACGGAGATCCCAGATCAGCAACTCCAGCCCAGCCCCGTTCCAACTCCAGAAGAACACGCTCCCCGTATGGGCAGAAGCTGATGGTGTGCAAGAATAACGTCTTGTTCTTGGGGTGGCGCAGCTCGGGCTGTGGGCGAACTGCCACTTGTCGCCGTAGCGGCCCATCGGGGAGCGGCTTCCTCTGGAGTTGGAGGGGGAGGGGGGTATTGTGCTGTTTGATCGCCCCCTACTATTCCAGGGACAGGGAGACAGGACGTTCACAGAGGGCGGCCCGCAGAGGTGACAGCGGAACCTCCGGTCGGTCCTGGAAGAAAGGGGAACTAAATCCCCAACCATAAAAGAGAAGGTGAGGGTATATTGCGCGGGAGGGTTAATAATTGACAATATGCTGCTACCTGCCCGCTAAGTTAAAAAGTTCCCACGGTAGACACGATACACAGTGTAGGCAGCAGCAGATTGTCGCTCCCTTCAGTTTCACCCCACCTACACCCCTCTGCTCCCCGGCCATGTGTGTGACCCCTTCCCTCCCCTCTCCAGCTCCCCGCTCATTGCACCGGCGCGGGGGCTTTGCACTGTCTTCAAGTCGGCGATGGCTGCCAGCAGGTCAGTACAGTCACTGGAGACGTCAGGACCAATTGGACGAGATCCCAGAGACCCACAGCCAGCAGCAGCCCAGCCCAGCCCCGCTCCAACTACAGAGGAACCTGGGTTGCGGATGACGGGGCGCAGCTCGGGCGTCGTAGGGGCCCATCGGGGAGCGGGTTCCTGTTGGTCCTGACGTCTCCGGCCACCTGCTATCCTCCGGGAACTGTACCGCCCTTGCAGGAGTGGGGTTGTTTGCAGTTGCAGAGGGAGGGGACAAGGGTGGTACAGTTCCCAGTCTCAGCTCCAGTCCAGGGGGGTGGCCGGAGACGTCAGGACCAACGGGACAGCGACCCCCAGGCCCACTGCAAGCACGGAGATCCCAGAGACCCACAGCCAGCAGCAACTCCAGCCCAGCCCCGCTCCAACTCCAGAGGAACACGTAGGGGCAGAAGCTGATGGTGTGCAAGGTGTCCTTGGGGTGGCGCAGCTCGGGCTGTGGGCGAACTGCCACTTGTCGCCGTAGCGGCCCATCGGGGAGCGGATTCCTCTGGAGTTGGAGGGGGAGGGGGGTATTGTGCTGTTTGATCGCCCCCTTGCTATCCCAGGGACAGGGAGACACAGCGGCTTTTTAGACTGGTGGGCAATCACTTCCAAAGTTCTGCCCACACAGTCAGTACACCTCTCCTACACTGCATTTCATACAAACATTTATTCTGCAAGAAAAAACAACATTGAAGACTCAAACTCGCGACCGAGTAACTGCCTGGATCAAGGCGCAAACTCGCGACCTTGCGGATATGAGCCGAACACTCTACCACTGAGCCAGCCATTAAAGTCTACGCTAAAAAATTTCCATTCCCAAGACCGACAAATTCTGAATTACGAAAAGTGTCTGGTCCCAAGGCTGTCGGATAAAAGGTTGTGCACCTGTAGTAATAAACACCCAGACTGCCTTGAAAATTCAAAAATGATATTCTCAAGATCAGAACTTTAATATTATTGTATTATATGATGTAAATCCATAACAGATAGGTAAATTATTTCTAGCAATAGACCAAGTCATGGGGAACAAGGACATGGCAGGCCAATTGAATAACTACTTTGGTTCTGTCTTCACTTAGGAAGACATAAATAATCTGCCGGAAATAGCAAGGGACCGGGGGTCAAATGAGATGGAGGAACTGAGTGAAATCCAGGTTAGCCGGGAAGTGGTGTTAGGTAAATTGATTGGATTAAAGGCCGATAAATCCCCACGGCCAGATAAGTTGCATCCCAGAGTACTTAAGGAAGTAGCCCCAGAAATAGTGGATGCATTAGTCATCATTTTTCAAAACTCGTTAGATTCTGGAGTAGTTCCTGAGGATTGGAGGGTAGCTAATGTAACCCCACGTTTTTAAAAGGGAGGGAGAGAGAAAACAGGGAATTACAGACCAGTTAGTCTAACATCGGTAGTGGGGAAAATGCTATAGTCAGTTATTAAAGATGGGATAGCAGCACATTTGGAAAGTGGTGAATTCATTGGACAAAGTCAGCATGGATTTATGAAAGGTAAATCAGGTGTGACGAATCTTATAGAATTTTTTGAGGATGTAACTAGTAGAGTGGATAAGGGAGAACCAGTGGATGTGTTATATCTCAGATTCAGATTCAGATTCAAGTTTAATTGTCATTGTCAGTGTACAGTACAGAGACAACGAAATGCATTTAGCATCTCCCTTGAAGAGCGATATAGCAAACGATTTGAATTAAAAAAAATAATAAGTGTCCGTGGGGGGGGGGGGGGTGATTGGCAGTCACCGATGTACGTTGTTTAGTAGAGTGACAGCCGCCGGAAAGAAGCTGTTCCTCGACCTGCTGGTCTTGGACTTGGACTTGGACCTATATCTGGACTTTCAGAAGGCTTTCGACAAGGTCCCACATAAAAGATTAGTATACAAACTGAAAGCACATGGCATTGGGGGTTAATTATTGATGTGGATAGAGAACTGGCTGGCAGACAGGAAGCAAAGAGTAGGAGTAAACGGGTCCTTTTCAGAATGGCAGGCAGTTACTAGTGGGGTACCGCAAGGCTCAGTGCTGTGACCCCAGCTATTTACAATATATATTAATGATCTGGATGAGGGAATTGAATACAACATCTCCAAGTTTGCGGATGACACGAAGCTGGGGGACAGTGTTAGCTGTGAGGAGGATGCTAGGAGGCTGCAAGGTGACTTGGATAGGTTGGGTGAGTGGGCAAATGCATGGCAGATGCAGTATAATGTGGATAAATGTGAGGTTATCCACTTTGGCGGCAAAAACAGGAAAGTAGCCTATTATCTGAATGGTGGCCGATTAGGAAAAGGGGAGATGCAATGAGACCTGGGTGTCATGGTACACCAGTCATTGAAAGTAGGCATGCAGGTGTAGCAGGCAGTGAAACATAGAAACATAGAAATTAGGTGCAGGAGTAGGCCATTCGGCCCTTCGAGCCTGCACCGCCATTTAATATGATCATGGCTGATCATCCAACTCAGTATCCCGTACCTGCCTTTTCTCCATACCCTCTGATCCCCTTGGCCACAAGGGCCACATCTAACTCCCTCTTAAATATAGCCAATGAACTGGCCTCAACTACCCTCTGTGGCAGAGAGTTCCAGAGATTCACCACTCTCTGTGTGAAAAAAGTTCTCCTCATCTCGGTTTTAAAGGATTTCCCCCTTATCCTTAAGCTGTGACCCCTTGTCCTGGACTTCCCCAACATCGGAAACAATCTTCCTGCATCTAGCCTGTCCAACCCCTTAAGAATTTTGTAAGTTTCTATAAGATCCCCTCTCAATCTCCTAAACTCTAGAGAGTATAAACCAAGTCTATCCAGTCTTTCTTCATAAGACAGTCCTGACATCCCAGGAATCAGTCTGGTGAACCTTCTCTGCACTCCCTCTATGGCAATAATGTCCTTCCTCAGATTTGGAGACCAAAACTGCACGCAATACTCCAGGTGTGGTCTCACCAAGACCCTATACAACTGCAGTAGAACCTCCCTGCTCCTATACTCAAATCCTCTTGCTATGAAAGCCAACATGCCATTCGCTTTCTTTACTGCCTGCTGCACCTGCATGCCTACCTTCAATGACTGGTGTACCATGACACCCAGGTCTCGCTGCATCTCCCCCTTTCCCAATCGGCCACCGTTTAGATAATAATCTGCTTTCCCGTTTTTGCCACCAAAATGGATAACCTCACATTTATCCACATTAAACTGCATCTGCCAAACATTTGCCCACTCACCCAGCCTATCCAAGTCACCTTGCAGTCTCCTAGCATCCTCCTCACACCTAACACTGCCCCCCAGCTTAGTGTCATCCGCAAACTTGGAGATATTGCCTTCAATTCCCTCATCCAGATCATTAATATATATTGTAAATAGCTGGGGTCCCAGTACTGAGCCTTGCGGTACCCCACTAGTCACTGCCTGCCATTGTGAAAAGGACCCGTTTACTCCTACTCTTTGCTTCCTGTTTGCCAGCCAGTTCTCTATCCACATCAATACTGAACCCCCAATGCCATGTGCTTTAAGTTTGTATACTAATCTCTTATGTGGGACCTTGTCGAAAGCCTTCTGGAAGTCCAGATACACCACATCCACTGGTTCTCCCCTATCCACGCTACTAGTTACATCCTCGAAAAATTCTATAAGATTCGTCAGACATGATTTACCTTTCGTAAATCCATGCTGACTTTGTCCAATGATTTCACCACTTTCTAAATGTGCTGCTATCCCATCTTTAATAACTGACTCTAGCAGTTTCCCCACTACCGATGTTAGGCTAACTGGTCTGTAATTCCCCGTTTTCTCTCTCCCTCCCTTCTTAAAAAGTGGGGTTACGTTTGCTACCCGCCAATCCTCTGGAACTACTCCAGAATCTAAGGAGTTTTGAAAGATTATTACTAATGCATCCACTATTTCTGGAGCTACTTCCTTAAGTACTCTGGGATGCAGCCTATCTGGCCCTGGGGATTTATCGGCCTTTAATCCATTCAATTTACCCAACACCACTTCCCAACTAACCTGGATTTCACTCAATTCCTCCACCTCCTTTGACCCGCGGGCCCCTGCTATTCCCCGTGAAGAAAGCGAATGGTATGTTAGCATTCATAGCAAATGGATTTGAGTATAAGAGCAGGGAGGTTCTACTGCGGTTGTACAGGGTCTTGGTGAGACCGCACCTGCAGTGTAGCGTACAGTTTTGGTCTCCTAATCTGAGGAAAGACACTCTTGCCATAGAGGGAATACAGAGAAGGTTCACCAGACTGATTCATGGGATGGCAGGACTTTCATATGAAGAAAGACTGGATAGACTCGGCTTGTACTCCCTAGAATTTTGAAGGTTGAGGGGGGATCTTATAGAAACTTACAAAATTCTTAAGGGATTGGACAGGCTAGATGCAGGAAGATTATTCTCGATGTTGGGGAAGTCCAGAACAAGGGGTCACAGTTTAAGGATAAGAGGGAAGTCTTTTAGGACCGAGATGAGAAAATCATTTTTTACACAGAGAGTGGTGAATCTGTGGAATTCTCTGCCACAGAAGGTCGTTGAGGCCAGTTGATTGGCTATATTTAACAGGAGGTTATATGTGGCCATTGTGCCTACTCCTGCACCTATTTTCTGTGTTTCTATGACTCCATAAGTGGATTTTAAAAATCTAAACTCAATTGAAGGATTTGACACACACTGGCAATCTACATTCAGGTGAGAGGAATGGGGAGCAAAAAGCGATTAAAGCACATGAAGGAGCCCACTTTTCCTTCAGGAAGGATATTTTTGCTATGGAGAGATCACATCAAAAGTGCAGCAGATTAACTGTAGGGATGGCAGGGCTGACGTCTGAAGAGCAATCTGGTCAATATTCACTGGGGTTTGGAAGGAATGATAATTTTATAGAAACCTACACAATTTAGAAGTTCTAGCAGGACTGGGAAGATTAGAGGTAAGATGTTCCTGATGCTGGGGAGATTCAGGACCAGTTTCACAGTGCAAGGATAAGGTGAGGTCATATAAAACTCAGAGGGGGAGAAATCTCTTCATCCAGAGTAGTGAACTACCACCTCCAGTTTAAATTCCATTTGGAATATTTTGGAGGACCAAGAAGCCAAGAACTCTCTATCATGGAATGCAATTGAAATCAGATCGTTCAATATACTCATGTGTTAAATATTGTTTTTGTAGCTAGAGGGACCAAGAGGTATGGGGAGAAAGCTATGGGGAGTCCCCAAACTGGGGATCAATTTGAGGGGTTGAGTGGATTTGAAGGGCCACATTGCTTACTCCTGTTCATAATTTCCATGTTTCTATTCCATATCCCAGAACTGTGGTACTGAACAAGCACGCATAATGGGCCAATACATGACTTTTTTTGGCATATATATCATTACCTGTATTCTTCTGACAGGGATGAACTGTTATGCAGACAGAGTATGTTTCACATAAACCTGGGAAAAGCAGAAGACACACACTAGTTGTGGTGCTCCCAACAGCAAATCTTGAAGTTGTGGACATATAGCGTCCCTATACCTTTCTGCCTCTAGGAGAGGATTCGAAGGTCACTGCTTTCAAGACAGAAGGGAGCAGCAGTACAAGGATTATATACCTGAATAACAGCTCTCTGGGCGAGTGAGATTGGTACCACAGTGGAATGCCAAACAGACTATGAATAGTCTTGGTCTCTAACGTCTCTGTGCAGCGCGTGTGGATCACAGTGCCACCTAACAAGAGAAAAAATAATCATATGAATGAATGAATGCCATTTTATTGTCACTATACACATGTACAATGAGATTAAAAGCAGCTCATACTCAGTGCAGACATGTAATTAATCAAAAACAAAAACAAAACAGGGGGGTGGGGGAATAAGGTGCACAGTTCTGCGGTGCTATATATATATCTATAAAAAGACAATGGATGAATAGAATGAATAAATAGGATTCCTATATACAGTTACAGTACAAATTACAGTAGGTGGATATAGAAGTCGACAATGAGCTCTTTTGTTTTCTTGGTGTTCAGAGCCAGGTTGTTTTCTGAGCACCAGGCTGTCAACTTCATGACTTCCTCTCTGTAGGCTGCCTCGTCTCCCCTTGAGATGAGTCCGACTACTGTAGTGTCATCAGCAAACTTGACGATGCAGTTGTTGTTGTGGGCCGGACTACAGTCGTGGGTGTAGAGACAGTATAGGAGAGGGCTTAGCACACAGCCCTGTGGGGAGCCGGTACTCAACATGCGAGTGGAGGAGAGGTGGGGGCCGAGTCTCACAGTCTGGGGCCGGTTGGTGAGGAAGTCCTTTATCCAGGCACATGTGAGAGTGGGGAGGCCAAGAGTGACCAGTTTGTCGATGAGAATGTCCGGAATGATAGTATTGAAAGCTGAGCTGTAATCCACTAAAAGCATCCGGACGTAGCTCTGCCCCTGCTCCAGGTGGCTCAGCACAGAGTGGAAAGCTACGGTAATGGCGTCTTCTGTGGATCTGTTTGTGCGATAGGCGAATTGGTGGGGGTCGAAGTCTGGAGGGAGATAGTCCTTGATGTGCTGGAGGACCAATCTCTCGAAGCACTTCGTGATTACCGGAGTGAGGGCCACAGGACGGTAGTCATTAAGGCTGGTGATGGGAGACTTCTTCGGCACTGGGACGATTGTGGCTGATTTTAGGCAGGACGGGATAACTGCCTGGTCCAGGGAGAGGTTGAAGATTCTGGTGAAGATTTTTTTTTTTTATATTTTATTTTATTAGAAGTAAGCACAGTCATATGGCACCAAAGTGCCTAATATATATTTTCATAATACATTTTATGTACAACTTCTTTTTTTTTTTTTTGTTACATTGAAAAAAGATGAGAATAAGAAAAAGAAGTTAGATAGTAAAGGATAGAAAGATGTGAAATATATAGTGTGTGAAGAAAGAAAACGAGTAAATGAAGAAAGTTGAGAGAGAAAATAGTGAAAAGAAAAGGAGATCATTATTTATAATCTTGACCAACCCTCGTCCAGTCCTGAAACAGTTATTTTTTACAATTGTGTTGCACCATATGATTCCAAAAAAACGACGAATGGAGACCAACTCGTTATGAATTGGTCTGATTTATCCATTAGGAGGAATCGCATTTCCTCAAGATGAGCGGTGTCCAACGTACTTGCAATCCACATTTTAAGTGTTGGTATTGATGTACCCTTCCAAAATTTAAGTATTGATTTTTTTGCTATTATTAAACCATAGTTAAGGAATAGATTTTGAGATGTGTTCAATTTATTCCCATCTTCCATTAAACCAAATATAATCATTTCAGTATTAGGTTCCATTCTTGTCTTGAATAATTTTGTAAGTATTTCAAAAATATCATTCCAAAATCTATAAAGTTTTATGCAGGAAACTAAGGAGTGTGTTATAGTTGCCTTTTGGGCTAGACATTTATCACAAGTGGCGGATATATTTGGATAAAATTTGTTCAATCTTGTTTTTGAATAATATAATCTATGTACAATTTTAAATTGAATTAGATTATGTCTTACATTAATTGAACATTTGTGAATATATATCAGGTATTTTTCCCATGTGACCAATGTCAGTAGCGAAACCCAACGCCAATGGCTAAACCCCAACGCTATCCTCTAAACCCAACGCCAGCCGCTACCTACAACGCCAGGCGCTAAACCCCAACGCCAGGCGCTAAACTCCGCCATCCGCTAAATCCCAACGCCAGCCACTAAACCGCAACGCCAGCCATGAAACCCACGCCAGCCGCTAATCCCCAACGCCAGCCGCTAAAACCCAACGCCAACAGCTGAACCCCAAGTCCAACAGCTAAACCCCAACGCCAACAGCTAAACCCCAAAGCCAGCCGCTAAACTCCAACACCAGCAGCAAAACCCCAACACCAGCCGCGAAACCCCGCCAGCCGCTAAACCCCAACGCCTGCCCTGAAATCCCAATGCCAGTAGCTAAACCACAACGCAAGTAGCTATGCCCCAACGCCAGTAGCTAAACCCCAATGCCAGCCTCCAAACCCCGACCTCTAAACCGCTACACAGCCGCTAAACCCCAACGCCAGCCGCTAAGACCCAACGCCAGCCGCTAAACCCCAACGCCAGCCGCCAGAGCTTACAAAAATAATCATCCAGATCTTGAAATTTAAATCATTAATAGACTTTATCTGCTACAATTTTTAGTTACAGTATGACTTGATATCCCTTTGCATTTTTTGAGCAGCAAGTTGAAACAGGAATTCGGGTTGATTTTTTAAAAATCCGTATTTTAAAAGCTAATCTGTACATCCATATTCTGATCGCATATCCAACACCGACCGCTAAGACCCAACGCCAGTCGCTATACCTCAATGCCAACCGCTAAACCGCAGCGCCAACTGCGAATCCCCCACGCCAGCCACTAAACCTCAACGGCAGCCGCTAAACCCCAACGCCAGCCGCTAAACCCCAACGCCAGTAGCAAAACCCCAATCCAGCCGCTAAACCCCAACGCCAGTTGCTAAACCCCAACGCCAGTAGCTAAACCCCAACACCAGCTGCTAAACCCCAACACCAGCCGCTAAACCCCAACCCCAGTTGCTAAACCCCCAACGCCAGTAGCTAAACCACCACGCCAGTAGCTAAATCCCAAAGGCAGACGTTAAACCACAACGCCGGTAGCTAAACCCCAACGCCAGCCTCCAAACCCCAACGCCAGCCGCTAATCCCCAACGCCAAAAGCTAAACCCCAACGCCAGCAGCTAAACCCCAACGCCAGCCACGAAACCCCAACGCCAGCCGCGAAACCCCAACGCCAGCCGCTTAACCCCAACGCCAGCTGCTTAACCCCAACGCCAGCCGCTAAACACCAACGCCAGCCGTGAAACCCCAACGCCAGCCGTTAACCACAACCCTAGCAGCTAAACCCCAACACCAGCCTCTAAACCGCAACGCCAGCTGTGAAGACCCAACGCCATCCGCTAAACTCGAACACCAGCCGCTAAACACCAACGCCAGCCGCGAAACCCCGCCAGCCGCTAAACCCCAACGCCAGCCCTGAAATCCCAATGCCAGTAGCTAAACCACAACGCAAGTAGCTATGCCCCGTCAGTAGCTAAACCCCAATGCCAGCCTCCAAACCCCGACCTCTAAACCGCAACACAGCCGCTAAACCCCAACGTCAGTTTCTAAACTCCAACGCCAGCCGCTAAGCCCCAACGCGTCGCTAAGCCCCAACGCCAGCCGCTAAGCCCCAACGCCAACCGCTAAACCCCAACGCCAACCGCTAAACCCCAACCCCAACAGCTAAACCCCAACGCCAACAGCTAAACCCCAACGCCAACAGCTAAACCCCAACGCCAACAGGTAAACCCCAACGCCAACAGCTAAACCCCAACGCCAACAGCTAAACCACAACGCCAGCCGCAAAACTCCAACACCAGCAGAAAAACCCCAACGCCAGCCACGAAACCGCCATGCCAGCCGAGAAACCCCAACGCCAGCCGCTAAGACCCAATGCCAGCCGCTAAACCCCAACGCCAGCCGCTAAACCCCAACGCCAGCCGCTAAACCCCAACGCCAGCCGCTAAACCCCAACGCCAACAGCTAAACCCCAACTCCAACAGCTAAACCCCAACGCCAACAGCTAAACCCCAAAGCCAGCCGCTAAACTCCAACACCAGCATTAAAACCCCAACGCCAGCCACGAAACCGCCATGCCAGCCGAGAAACCCCAACGCCAGCCGCTAAGACCCAACACCATCCTCTAAATCCGAATGCCAGCCGCTAGAGCTTACAAAAATAATCATCCAGATCTTGAAATTTAAAACACTAAAAGACTTTATCTGCTATAATTTTCAGTTACAGTATGACGATATATCCTTGCATTTTTTAAGCAGCAAGTTGAAACAGGAATTCGGGTTGATTTTTTAAAAATCCGTATTTTAAAAGCTATTCTGCACATCTGTATTCTTATCGCATATCCGTACAAAAGACGGAAAATCCGCTGAACACCAACGGCAATCGCTGAGCCCTAATGCCAACTGCTAAACCACAACGGCCCCTAAACCCAAAACGCTAAGCCCCAATGCCAGCTGTAAAACCCCACCAGCCGCGAAATCCCAACGCCAGCCGCAAAACCCCAACGACAGCCGGTGAACCCCAACGTTCGCCGCTAACCCCCAACTCCAGCCACAAAGCCCCAACGCCAGCCACTGAACCCCACCGCCAAATGCAAAGCCCCAATGTCAACCGCTGAGCCCCAACGCCAGCCGCTAAACCCCAACGCCAGTCGCTAAACCCCAACGCCAGCTGCCAGAGCTTACAAAAATAATCATCTAGATCTTGAAATTTAAATCATTAATAGACTTTATCTGCTACAATTTTTAGTTACAGTATGACTTGATATCCCCTTGCATTTTTTGAGCAGCAAGTTGAAACAGGAATTCGGGTTGATTTTTTAAAAATCCGTATTTTAAAAGCTAATCTGTACATCCATATTCTGATCGCATATCCAACACCGACCGCTAAGACCCAACGCCAGTCGCTATACCTCAATGCCAACCGCTAAACCGCAGTGCCAACTGTGAAACCTCCAACACCAGCCGCTAAACCCCAACGGCAGCCGCTAAACCCCAACGCCAGCCGCTAAACCACAACGCCAACTGCGAATCCCCCACGCCAGCCACTAAACCTCAACGCCAGCCGCTAAACCCCAACGCCAGTTGCTAAACCCCAATGCCAGTAGCTGAACCCCAACACCAGTAGCTAAACCCCAACACCAGCCGCGAAACCCCACCAGTAGCTAAACCTCAACACCAGCCGCAAAACTCCAACGCCAGTAGCTAAACCCCAACGCCAGTAGCTGAACCCCAACACCAGTAACTAAACCCCAACACCAGCTGTAACTAAACCCCAACGCCAGTAGCTAAACCCCAACACCAGCCGCGAAACCCCGCCAGTAGCTAAACCTCAACGCCAGCCGCAAAACTCCAACGCCAGTAGCTAAACCCCAACGCCAGCCTCTACCCCACTGCCAGCCGCTAAGCACCAACGCCAATCGCTGAGCCCTAATGCCAACTGCTAAACCACAACGCTAGCCTCTATACCTCCACAATGGCCCCTAAACCCCAACGCCAACCGCTGAGCCCCAATGCCAGCTGTAAAACCCCAACAGCCGCAACATCCCAACCCCAGCTGCTAAGCCCCAACGCCAGCTAATAGGCCCCAACACCGTATTATAAAAGCAAATCTGTAGCGTACTCCTATCGCATATTATCCGTACAAAATACGAAAATCGCCAGCTGCGAAAGCCTGCCGGCCGCAAAACCCCAACGCCAGCCACTAAGCCCCAACGCCAGCTACTAAGCCCCAACGCCATTTACTAAGCCCCAATGCCAACTGCTAAACCCCAAAGCCAGCCGCTAAACCCTAACGCCAACAGCAAAACCCCAACGCCAGCACCAGCAGCAAAACCCCAACGCCAGGCACGAAACCCCCACGCCAGCCAAGAAACCCCAACGCCAGCCGCTAAGACCCAACGCCATCCTCTAAATCCGAATGCCAGCCGTTAGTGCTTACAAAAATAATCATCCAGATCTTGAAATTTAAAACACTAATAGACTTTATCTGCTATAATTTTCAGTTACAGTATGACGATATATCGTTGCATTTTTTAAGCAGCAAGTTGAAACAGGAATTCGGGTTGATTTTTTAAAAATCCGTATTTTAAAAGCTATTCTGCACATCTGTATTCTTATCGCACATCCGTACAAAAGACGGAAAATCCGCTGAACACAAACGCCAACCGCTGAGCCCTAATACCAACAGCTAAACCACAACGCCAGCCTGTATACCTCCACAACGGCCCCTAAACCCCAACGCCAACATCTGAGCCCCAATGCCAGCTGTAAAACCCCAACAGCCGCGAAATCCCAACGCCAGCTGCTAAGCCCCTACGCCAGACAATAAGCCCCAACACCGTGTTATAAAAGCAAATCCGTACCGTATTATCGCATATCCGTACAAAATACGGAAAATCCGTACAAAATACGGAAAATCCGTACTACTTGGCAGCTCTGCTATACCCCAACGCCAGATGCTCAACCCCAACGCCAGCCGCTCAACCCCAACGTTCGCCGCTAACCCCAACTCCAGCCACGAAACCCCAACACCAGCCACTGAACCCCACCGCCAAATGCAAAGCCCCAATGCCGACCGCTGAGCCCCAACTCCAGCCGCTAAACCCCAACACCAGGCGCTAAACCCCAATGCCAGTAGCTAAACCTCAACGCTAGCCGCTGAATCCCACTGCCAGCCGCTAAGCACCAAGGCCAATCGCTGAGCCCTAATGCCACCTGCTAAACCACAACGCCAGCCTCAATACCTCCACAACGGCCCCGAAAGCCAGACGCTAAGCCCCATCACCAGCTAATAAGCCCCAACAATGTATTATAAAAGCAAATCTGTAGCGTATTCTTATCGCATATCCGTACAAAATACGGAAAATCCTGCGAAACCCCGCTGGCCGCGAAACCCCACCAGCCACTAAGCCCCAAAGCCAGATACTAAGCCCCAACGCCAGCTATTAAGCCCCAACGCCAGCCGCTAAACCCCAACGCCAACCGCTAAACCCCAACAGCAGTAGCTATACCCCAACGCCAGTAACTAAACCCCAACGCCAGCCTCTAAACCCCAACGCCAGCCGCTAACCCCAACACCAGCCGCTAAATCTCAACACCAGCCGTTAAGCCCCAACGCCAGCCTATAAACTCCAACGTCCGCCTCTAAGCCCCAACAACGTATTTTAAAGCAAATCTGTACCTCCGTATTCTTATCGCATATCCGTACAAAATATGGAAAATCCGAACTTGGCAGCTCTGCTATATCCCAACGCCAGCCGCTAAACCCCAACGTCAGCCGCAAATCCCCAACGCCAATCGCTAAACCCCAACGCCAATCGCTAAACCCCAACGCCACCCTCGAATCCCCAACGCCAATCGCTAAACCCCAACGCCAGCCGCGAATCCCCAACGCTAGCCGCTAAATCCCAATGCCAGCCACTAAGCCCCAACGCCAGCCACTAAACCGCGCCAGACGAGAAACCCCAACTCCAGCCGCTGAGCCCCAAATCCAACTGCGAAACAGCAACGACAGCCACTAAACCCCAACGCTATCCTCTAAACCCGAATGGCAGCCGCCAGAGCTTACAAAAATAATCACCAGATCTTGAAATTTAAAACACGATAATTTTTAGTTACAGTATGACTTGATATATCCTTGCATTTTTTAAGCAGCAAGATGAAACAGGAATTCAGGCTGATTTTTTAAAATCCATATTTTAAAAGCTAATCTGTACATCCGTATTCTTATCACATATCCAACACCGACCGCTAAGACCCAACGCCAGCCGCTATATCTCAACGCCAACCGCAAAAACCGCAGCGCCAACTGCGAAACCCCAACGCCAGCCGCGAAACCCCAACGCCAGCCGCAAACCCCAACGCAAGCCGCTAAACCCCCAACACCAGCCGCTAAACCCCAACGCCAGTAGCTAAACCCCAACGCCAGTAGCTAAACCCCCAACGGCAGCAGCTAAACCGCAATGCCAGCAGCAATGCACCTTCTCCCTCCCCGAACAGTCTGTGACCAATAGCGCTGTGACAGCGCTGTGTGTGAAGCCGATAGCACTATGTGTAAAGACAATAGCGCTCCAGTTGGTAGCGTTATAATTGGAACCCATAGCGCTGTTTGTTTAAATTCCCACGCGCTAAACTGACAGCACTCCTTAAACCTGTAGCGGGACAGGCAGATCAAAGCTTACAAAAATAATCATCCAGATCTTGAAATTTAAAATACTAATAGTATTTTGTTACAGTATGACTTTTAATATCCTTGCTTTTTTTCAGCAGGAAGATGAAACAGGAAGTCGGGCCAAATTTTTTAAAAATCCGTAATTTAAAACTAATCTGTACATCCGTTTTCTTATCACATTTCCATACAAAATACGGAAAAGCCGTACTACTTGGTAGCCCTGCTAAACCCCAACGACAGCCGCTAAACCCCAAAGCCAGCCGCTAAACCCCAAAGCCAGCCGCTAAACCCCAATGCCAGCCGCTAAACCCCAACACCAGCTACTAAGCTCCAACGCCAGCCGCTAAACCCCAACGTCAACAGCTAAACCCCAACGCCAGCCGCTAAACCCCAATGCCAGCTACTAAGCTCCAACGCCAGCCGCTAAACCCCAACGCCAGCCGCTAAACCCCAACACCAGCCACTAAACCCCAAAGCCAGCCGCTAAACCCCAAAGCCAGCCGCTAAACCCCAACACCAGCCGCTAAACCCCAACGCCAGCTACTAAGCCCCAACGCCAGCCGCTAAACCCCAACACCAGCCACTAAACCCCAACGCCAGCCGCTAAACCCCAACGCCAGCCGCTAAACCCCAACGTCAACAGCTAAACCCCAACGCCAGTAGCTAAACCCCAATGCCAACCGTTAAACCCCAACGCCAGCCGCGAAACCTCAATGCCAACCGCAAAGCCCCAACGGCAGCCGCTAAGCCCCCACACCAGCCGCTAATCACCAGCGCCAGCCGCTAAATCACAACGCCAACCGTTAAGCCCCAACGCCAGCCTATAAACCCCAACGCCAGCCACTAAACCGCAACGCCAGCCACTAAACCGCAACTCCAGCCGCTAGGCCCTAAATTTTAGATTCTGGACTCGTTCCTGAGGATTGGAGGGTAGCTAATGTAACATCACTTTTTAAAAAGGGAGGGAGAGAGAAAACGGGGAATTACAGACCAGTTAGTCTAACGTCGGTAGTGGGGAAACTGCTAGAATCAGTTATTAAAGATGGGATAGCAGCACATTTGGAAAGTGGTGAAATCATTGCACAAAGTCAGCATGGATTTATGAAGGGTAAATCATGTCTGACGAATCTTATAGAATTTTTCGAGGATGTAACTAGTAGAGTGGATAAGGGGGAACCAGTGGATGTGTTATATCTGGACTTTCAGAAGGCTTTCGACAATGTCCCACATAAGAGATTAGTATACAAACTTAAAGCAAATCTGAACTTGGGGGTTCAGTATTGATGTGGATAGAGAACTGGCTGGCGGACAGGAAGCAAAGAGTAGGACTAAACGGGTCCTTTTCACAATGGCAGGCAGTGACTAGTGGGGTACCGCAAGGCTCAGTTCTGGGACCGCAGCTATTTACGATATATATTAATGATTTGGACGAGGGAATTGAATGCAACATCTCCAAGTTTGCGGATGACACGAAGCTGGGATGCAGTGTTAGCTGTGAGGTGGATGCTAGGAGGCTGCAAGGTGACTTGGATAGGCTGGGTGAGTGGGCAAATACATGGCAGGTGCAGTATAATGTGGATAAATATGAGGTTATCCACTTTGGAGGCAAAAACAGGAAAGTAGATTATTATATTATTTTAAATTGGATAGTTATATGGATGGGAAGGGAATGGAGGGTTATGGTCTGAGCGCAGGTATATGGGACTAGGGGAGATTATGTGTTCGGCACGGACTAGAAGGGTCGAGATGGCCTGTTTCCGTGCTGTAATTGTTATATGGTTGTTGTTATATGGTTATCTGAATGGTGGCCGATTAGGAAAGGGGGAGATGCAACGAGACCTGGGTGTCATGGTACACCAGTCATTAAAAGTAGGCATGCAGGTGCAGCACGCAGTGAAGAAGGCGAATGGTATGTTAGCATTCATAGCAAAAGGATTTTAGTATAGGAGCAGGGAGGTTCTACTGTAGTTGTACAGAGTCTTGGTGTGACCACACCTGGAGTATTGCGTACAGTTTTGGTCTCTTAATCTGAGGAAAGACATTCTTGCCATAGAGGGAGTACACAGAAGGTTCACCAGACTGATTCCTGGGATGTCAGGACTTTCATATGAAGAAAGACTGGGTAGACTCGTTTGTACTCGCTAGAATTTAGAAGATTGACGGGTGATCTTATATAAACTTACAAAATTCTTAAGGGGTTGGACAGGCTAGATGCAGGAAGATTGTTCCCGATGTTGGGGAAGTCCAGAACAAGGGGTCACAGTTTAAGGATCAGGGGGAAATCTTTTAGGACCGAGATGAGGAAAACATTTTTCACACAGAGAGTGGTGAATCTCTGGAATTCTCTCCTGCAGAAGGTAGTTGAGGCCAGTTCATTGGCTATATTTAAGAGGGAGTTAGATGTGGCCCTTGTGGCTAAAGGGATCAGAGGGTATGGAGAGAAGGCAGGTACAGGATACTGAGTTGGATGATCAGCCATGATCATATTGAATGGCGGTGCAGGCTCGAAGGGCCGAATGGCCTACTCCTCCACCTATTTTCTATGTTTCTGTTTCTGTGTTTCGAAATCCAACTGCGAAACCACAACGACAGCCATTAAACCCCAACGCCATCCTCTAAACCCGAATGCCAGCCGCTAGAGCTTACAAAAAGCATCATCCAGATCTTGAAATTTAAAACATTTAGATAATTTTTTAGAGTTACAGTATGAATTGATATATCCTTGCATTTTTTAAGCAACAAGATGAAACAGGAATTCAGGCTGATTTTTTAAAATCCGTATTTTAAAAGCTAATCTGTACATCCGTATTCTTATCGCATATCTAACACCAACGCCAGCCGCTAAACCTCAACGCCAACCGCTAAACCGCAGAGCCAACTGCGAAACCCCAACGCCAGTAACCAAACCCCCAACGCCAGTAACCAAACCCCCAACGCCAGCCGCGAAACCCCAACGCCAGTAGCTAAACCCCAACGCCAGTAGCTAAACCCCAACACCAGCCGCAAAACCCCAACGCCAGTAGCTAAACCCCAACACCAGCCGCAAAACCCCAACGCCAGTAGCTAAACGCCAACGGCATCCTCTAAACACCAATGCCAGCCGCTAAACCCCAACGCCAGCCGCGAAACCACGGCAGCCCCTAAACCCCAAGCCAGTCGCTAAACCCCAAAGCCAGTCGCTAAACCCCAACGCCAATAGCTAAATCCCAACGCCAGTCGCGAAACGTCAACGACAGCCGTGAAACCCCAACGCCAGTAGCTAAACCCCAACGCCAGTAGGTAAACCCCAACGCCAGTAGGTAAATCCCAATGCCAGTAGCTAATCCCAACGGCAGTAGCTAAACCCAACGCCAGTAACTAAACCCCAACGCCAGTAGCTAAACCCCAACGCTATCCTCTAAACCCCAACGCCAGTAGCAAAACCCCAACGCCAGTAGCTAAATCCCAACGCCAGCAGCTAAACCCAACGCCAGTAGCTAAACCCCAACGCCAGTAGCTAAACCCCAACGCCAGTAGCTAAACCCCAACGCCAGTAGCTAAACCCCAACGCCAGTAGCTAAACCCCAACGCCAGTAGCTAAACCCCAACGCCAGTAGCTAAACCCCAACGCCAGCAGCTAAACCCAACGCCAAGCGCTAAACCCCGCCAGTAGCTAAACCCCAACGCCAGCCGCTAAACCCCAACTGCAGGCGCTAAACCCCAACGCCAGCCGGTACATCCCAACGCCAGCCGTGAAACCCCGCCAGTCGCTAATCCCCAACGCCAGCCGCTATGCCCCAACGCCAGCCGCTATGCCCCAACGCCAGCTCTCTCTCCCCCTTTTCCTCCCTTCTTCTCCCTCCCCAAACAGTCTGTGACCATAGTGCTGTGGCCTTAGCGCTGTGTGTAAAGCCCATAGCACTATGTGTAAAGACAATAGCGCTCCAATTGGTAGCGTTATAATTGGAACCCATAGCGGTTTGTTTAAATTCCCACGCGCAAAACTGATAGCACTGCTTAAACCTGTAGCAGGACAGGCAGATCAAAGCTTACAAAAATAATCATCCAGATCTTGAAATTTAAAATATTAATAGATTTAATCTGCTATAATTTTTTGTTACAGTATGACTTTTAATATCCCTGCATTTTTTCAGCAGCAAGATGAAACATGAAGTCGGGCCGATTTAAAAAAAATCCGTAATTTAAAAGCTAATCTGTACATCCGTATTCTTATCACAGTTCCGTACAAAATACGGAAAATCCGTACTCCTTGGTAGCCCTGCTAAACCCCACCAGCCGCTAAACCACAAACGCCAGCTGCGAAACCCCAACGCCAACCTCCAAACCCCAACGCCAGTAGCTAAACCCCAACGACAGCCTCTAAACCTCAACGCCAGCCTCTAAACCCCAACGCCAGCTGCTAAAACCCAACGCCAGTAGCTAAACCCCAACGCCAGCCTCTAAACCCCAACGCCAGCTGCTAAAACCCAACGCCAGCCACTAAACCCCAACGCCAGCCTCTAAACCCCAACGCCAGTAGCTAAACCCCAACGCCAGTAGCTATACCCCAACGCCAGCCGCTAAACCCCAACGCCAGCCGCTAAACCTTAACGCCAGTTGCTAAACCCCAACACCAGCCTCTAAACCCCATCGCCAGCCGCCAAACCCCAACGCCAGTAGCTAAACCCCAATGCCAGTAGCTAATCCCCAACGCCAGTAGCTAAACCCCAATGCCAGTAGCTAAACCCCAACGCCAGTAGCTAAACCCCAACGCCAGTAGCTAATCCCCAATGACAGTAGCTAAACCCCAACGCCAGTAGCTAAACCCCAACAGCAGCCGCGAAACCCCAACGCCAGCCGTGAAGACCCAACGCCAGCCGCTAAACCCCAACACCAGCCGCTAAACCACAACGCCAGCCGCTAAACTCCAACACCAGCCGCTAAACCCCAACGCCAGCCTCTATATCCCAACGCCAGCCACGGTTGGATCGCCGATCCACAGCAAGCAAACGCAGGATCCAATGGCAAGTCCACGTGGTGGGGCTCAAAGTGAGTCTCAAACAAGGCCGCCAGCTCCATGATGTTTGAGCACAGTGGCGTATTTTACTTTTCTGTTTAACAATGTCTCTCTGGCTTTGGTCTTCAACAAGATGGTACGAAGGTAAGAACCCATTTAGAATCCTCAGGTTTCATGGCGATAAATCTTTGGGAAAGATTAACCCGGAGAATACCGGGTGGGAGACAGTCCCCAATGGCCAAGTCTAAAAACACTCAGCAAGTCAGGTACCATCTACCTGAACATAAATGGACAGAGGTCATTTCAGGTCCGGACCCTTCACACAGATGAAATGGGCTGTGGAAAGCTGGAAGAGGTGGGAGCAGGATAAAGTCTGGCAAGTGATGGGTGGATACAGAGGAGGGGTGATTGGCAGATAGGTGGCGTAAGTGACAATGAAAAGAGACAAATATTGTCAGATCAGCAGAAGAGCATTGAAATGCAAAGCCAGAGGGAGGGATATGGATGGAAGGGAAAGATGGTAATATGGTCATGGGGATGGAAGACGTAGACAATAGGTGCAGGAGTAGGCCATTTGGCCCTTTGGCTCGAAGGACAGATGAGCGTACAGAGGGGAAAGGAGCAAAGTTACGGAGGTGCTGGGGAAGTGTGCTCACCTGGGTGCGGATGCAGGGAAAGAGGGGGCTCCTCCAGTACACTTATTTCACATCAGAGTCCCATACATCCCTGTCCCATTATACATACACATCCCGCTTGCTTTACTATTCACACCCCTCCTTCTGACACATTCACTCTGCTTGTCACTTCTAGCCTTTGTCACTTATTCCACCCATCTACCAATCACCTGTATCCACCCTTCATTTGCCAGGCTTTTCGCTACCTCACCCCCTATCCCTGCTTTCTCTCCCTACTCCATTCTGAAGGCTTCTGATCAAATACATCTGCCCATTTCCTCCACAGATGCCTAACACTCCGAGTACTTCTTTTGCTCAAGATTCCAGCACCCTACATGCAAGAACTTTCTTCAAATAATTTGGAAAAGCGGTCATTAATTTAACACATTTATCCCATTAAACTGAAGAGGGTTAGAAATAGGTGCCTATGACATCCATAAAGACTAAATCCAGGTAGACTTGAAGTTATGCTGAAAAATAAAATTAACTTTTAATTTTAATGTTTGAAATGTTCCAACGTCCTTCTCTACAAATAGACAAAGAGCTGGAGTAACTCAGGGGGACGGACAGCCTTGGGTGAGAAGATTCTAGTCCTCAAGGTAAAAACACATGGACAATGCCTGGAGAAGTATCTCCACAAGGACCATTGTGTCTCTACAGTAGTGACTCCTACAGATTGGACCAATATTAAGGTAGTTAATATTTAGACTAAAATTCTTAAGGGTCTGAAGAGTCCCAACGCAGAATTACCAATCCATGTTCTCCAGCGATGTTGCCTGACCATCAGAGTCAAACTAGTGTTTAAGAAGGAGCCGCAGATGCTGGAAAATCAAAGGTAGACAAAAATGCTGGAGAAACTCAGCGGGTGAAGCAGCATCTATGGAACGAAGGAAATAGGCAACGTTTTGGGCTGAAACCCTTCTTCGGCCAGTATCGAGCAAGGCCGATATACATAAAACACAGACACATACAGTATATGCACGGGGTGGCTTTGTGATATTGTCATAGAGTGTTCAGAGTTCGAATTGCATATGGGTAGGCACTGTTTTTGAATCGTGATGTTTTGGCAGGCAGTGAGCTGTAGCGCCTCCCTGAGGGCAGCAGGTGGAAGATGTGGTGAGCTGGGTGGGAGGGATCAGAAATGATTTTCTTCACCATTGACACGGATCGTTTGAGATTGAGTGATTCTATTGATGGGAGGGGGGTGCTGATGATTTTGGATGCTTTGTTGACAATGCGCTGTAGTTTATTACGGGAGTGAGTGTCTAAACTGCTGTACCAAAATGTTATTGATGAAGTGAGCATGCTTTGGATGATGGCTGTGTAAAATCGGATTAGGAGATGTTTCCTCACTCTGAACTTCTTGAGCTGACGGAGAAAGAAGAGTCTTTGGTTGGCTTTTTTATAAATGTGATCTGAGTTGGTTTTCCATTTTCCATTTGAGGGAATTGCTGATGTGAGTGCCAAGAAATTTGAATGAGTCAGTGGTGGATATGGGTTCGCCGGAGATCTACCGGGTGGGAGACAGTCCCCAATGGCCAAGTCTAAAAACACTCCGCAATCAGGTACCATCTACCTGAACATAAATGGACAGAGGTCATTTCAGGTCCGGACCCTTCACACAGATGAAATGGGCTGTGGAAAGCTGGAAGAGGTGGGAGCAGGATAAAGTCTGGCAAGTGATGGGTGGATACAGAGGAGGGGTGATTGGCAGATAGGTGGAGTAAGTGACACTGAAAAGAGACAAATATTGTCAGATCAGCAGAAGAGTATTGAAATGCAAAGCCAGAGGAAGGGATATGGATGGAAGGGAAAGATTAAAATATGGTCATGGGGATGGAAGATATAGACAATAGACAACAGGTGCAGGAGTAGGCCATTTGGCCCTTTGAGCCAGCACCACTCGCTTGAAGGACAGATGAGCGTACAGAGGGGAAAGGAGCAAAGTTACGGAGATGCTGGGGAAGTGTGCTCACAGGGTGGGGGTGCACGGAAAGAGGGGGCTCCCCCAGTACACTCATTTCACATCAGGGTCCCATACTTCCCTGTCCCATTATACTTACACATCCCGCTGGCTTTACTATTCACACCCCTCCTTCTGACACATTCACTCTGCTTGTCACCTCTGGCCTTTGTCACTTATTCCACCCATCTACCAATCACCACATCCCCTCACCTGTATCCACCCTTCATTTGCCAGGCTTTTCGCTACCTCATCCCCTTTCCCAGCTTTCTCCCCCACTCCAATCTGAAGGCTTCTGATCAAATACATCTGCCCATTTCCTCCACAGATGCCTGACACTCTGAGTACTTCTTTTGCTCAAGATTCCAGCACCCCACATGCAAGAACTTTCTCCAAACAATTTGGAAAAGCCATCATTAATTTAACACATTTATCCCATTAAACTGAAGAGGGTTAGAAATAGGTGCCTTACCTTCCTATGACATCCATAAAGACTAAATCCAGGTAGACTTGAAGTTATGCTGAAAAATAAAATTAACTTTTAATTTTAATATTTGAAATGTTCCAATGTCCTTCTCTACAAATAGACAAAGTGCTGGAGTAACTCAGGGGGACGGACAGCCCTGGGTGAGAAGATTCTAGTCCTCAAGGTAAAAACACATGGACAATGCCTGGAGAAGTATCTCCACAAGGACCACTGTGTCTCTGCAGTAGTGACTCCTACAGATTGGACCAATATTAAGGTAGTCTAATATTTAGACTAAAATTCTTAAGGGTCTGAAGAGTCCCAACGCAGAATTACCAATCCATGTTCTCCAGCGATGTTGCCTGACCATCAGAGTCAAACTAGTGTTTAAGAAGGAGCCGCAGATGCTGGAAAATCAAAGGTAGACAAAAATGCTGGAGAAACTCAGCGGGTGAGGCAGCATCTATGGAACGAAGGAAATGGGCAACGTTTTGGGACAAAACCCTTCTTCAGACTTTTTTAAACATGGCTGTGGTACCGCGTCTGAGTTAGGATGTGGTCGTAGAGTTGGAGGGAAGGGGGAATCACAGAGGGGAGGCTGTGAGAGAGGAGGTTGTTAAACTGTCTTCAGAGGGAGGAGGAGAACTTCTTCAAAGTAGGCATATCTTTAGGAGATTTTGCAGTCAAACTAGTACTTTGTCCACATATCAGATAGGCCTCCAGGGCAGCGGACCACCACATAGTGGGAGTGTTGACCACAAATCGGATCGACCTGTTATACAAATTCACTGCACATTGGGAGTGCCGTCTACAAATTAGATATAATTGTTCTCTTTACTGCAAAATGGTTCTTTATTATTCTGTGACCCCTTTTCTTTCCCCATAATGCACCTATAGCCAAGATGCCAATGTTGGTAAAAGCCCTGAAACCAGGGAAGATTTGGGATGAAAATCAAAGGTTTCTCCAGCATTTTTGTGTATCCACTATAAACCCACTGACTCCCATGGCTATCTAGACTACTCTCCTTCCCACCCTGCTTCCTGTAAGGACTCCATCCCCTACTCCTAATTCCTCCGTCTATGCCGCATCTGCTCCCAGGATGAGGTGTTCCACACCAGGGCATCGGAAATGTCCTAATTTTTCTGGGAACGGGGGTTCCCCCTCCCCTACTCTAGATGAGGCTCGCACCAGGGTCTCTTCCATACTCCGTAACACTGCTCTCTCTCCCCATCCCCCAATTCGCAACAAGGGCAGAGTCCCCCTAGTCCTCACCGTTCACCCCCCACTAGCCGTCACGTACAACAAATAATTCTCCGTCATTTTCACCACCTCCAACGTGACCCCACCACTCGCCACATCTTCCCATCTCCCCCCGTCTGCCTTCCGCAAAGACTGCTCCCTTTGTGTAACTCCCTTGTCAATTCTTCCCTTCCTTCCTGCACCACCCCCTCCCCGGGCACTTTCCCTTGCAACCGCAAGAGATGCTATACTTGTCGCTTTACCTCCCCCCTCGACTCCATTCAAGGACCCAAGCAGTCGTTCCAGGTGCGACAGCGGTTCACCTGCATCTCCTCAAACCTCATCTATTGCATCCGCAGCTCCAGATGTCAGCTGATCTACATCGGTGAGACCAAGCGTAGGCTTGGCGATCGTTTCGCCGAACACCTCCGCACGGTCCGCATTAACCAACCTGACCTCCCAGTGGCTCAGCACTTCAACTCCCCCTCCCATTCCATATCCGACCTCTCTGTCCTGGGCCTCCTCCATGGCCAGAGTGAACAACACCGGATATTGGAGGAACAGCACCTCATATTCCGCTTGGGGAGTCACAATCCTGGTGGCATGAACATTGAATTCTTACAATTCTGTTAGCTCTTGCTGTCTCCTTCCCTTCCCAGCTCTCCCTCAGCCCACGGGCTCCTCCTCCTCCTTTTTCCTTTCTTCTCCTCGCCCCTGCTCGCCCCTGCCCCCCCCCCCCCCCCCCCCCCCCCCCCCCCCCCCCCATATCAGTCTGAAGAAGGGTTTCGGCCCGAAACGTTGCCTATTTCCTTCGCTCCATAGATGCTGCTGCACCCGCTGAGTTTCTCCAGCATTTTTGTGTACAAGGAACTGCAGATGCTGGTTTACAAAAAATAGTGCTGGAGTAACTCAGCGGGTCAGGCAGCATCCCTGGAGAACATGGAAGGTGACGTTTCACAGAGTGCTGGAGTAACTCAGCGGGTCAGGCAGCATTTCTGCAGAACATGGATAAGGCTACGTTTCGGTTCAGGACCTTCCTTCACATTGCACAAAAAGAAATACATTAAGAACAACTAAAATATGGGTGGCACAGTAGTAGAGTTACTGTCTTACAGTAGCAGATATCTGGGTTGGATACTGATCCCTGGCGCTGTCTGCACAGTTTGTGTGCTCTCTCTGCGACCACAGAGATTTTCTCAGGGCTTTCCTCCCACATACCAAAGATGTGTAGGTTTGTAAGTGTAGTTGGGGAAAGGGTGATTGCTGGTCAGCATGGACTCAGTGGGCCAAATGGCCCATTTCCATGCTATCTCTCCAAACTAGGGATAGCAACGTTACAAAATTTTGGGATTTAAAAAATCAAGTCTGCAATTTATCCCATCAGATAAAGCATAAAAATAAGTTTAATTTGACACCTAATTCACTTTCATATCTCAAGTAATAAAAAAGTTATGGCCATTTTCATACTCGGAAAATAGCATCTTGTTCCCTATTGATTTTCTATGGACATAACAAAAAAGCTGTGATAGTGGACAGTCAAAAGGCCATAACCTTCTTAAAAATTAAGAGAACTGAATGACATTTTCAGTTATCATAGTTTGAACCATTCTGAAACAAATATAAAATAATCTTACTTGGATGACCAGAAATTAAAGCATATAATTAGTTAAGTTACCCAATTGTAGCTAATTTCAAACTTCAATTACTAGATCTAAACATCTATCCATTTCTTAATAAATGATTAACATTTTTAAATAGCCCAAGTGTCCAAATAATATTCACAAATAATTCACAATAAAACATGATTTTTAAATCTCATTTACATCAATTTATAGGCCAAATGGAAGGAATTTAGTGTTCAATTGCTGTAAATTAAAGTCTATTTTAAATCAGCTTTCTAGTGGGTTCCTGTGAACGCGCTGGTTTGGAACGTTCACATTGCGCTGGATTTGTGCCCTCAAATGCCCAGAAAAATACTGCGGGATATAAAGAGCCCAAAATGAACTACTCGCTATAGAAAACTTTATATACAGGGTTCTTAAGAAGCCCCTTTTAATGTAAAAATAAGGTACATACCTTTAATTGTTTGCTTTATAAAACCCTGGGGCTGCGAGAGGTCGCGGGTTTAGAGAGTGATTTTTAAACTACTATAACTATTATACAAGGCCATAAAAACTAATAATACCTTTTGCGACGGGGTCTTTCAGCGATTTTTCGTTAATTATTTACTAGGCTGAACATTTTCGATTGCAACAGACTAGTAAAAATCGCGTTTTAAACCCGCCCCCTCTAAACAGCGCCAAAATCGCGCACACGGCCTGGGGCAGATTCTCAATGACGCTTCAGGTAAGCTTTGTAACATACCTACTAGGGACTGCTGGAATGGGCTGGATTAATAAATTGTAATTGGCTTAAAATAAAGGCCATGAATATTAAACTAACTTTAGCACTAATTTAACCAGGGAATATAACTAGGTCTAAACTGTGCTGGAGGTACTCATTGGGTCAGGCACCATCTGTCTGAACACAAAGTGGATGGACAGACATTTTGGGTCAGGAACCTTCCTCTA
>JAWMAR010003788.1:0-35000 GCA_036785375.1 Leucoraja ocellata
GTGAGTGAATCAAAGATTATACAGCAGAGTAGGTATGAGCGAGCGAGGGAAGTGAGAGAAGGAAGGAGTTCAGGGACTTTATTGCCATCTGCATCGGTGCAAGGGAGGTGATGGTACATTAGACAATCTTGCTTACAGCAGCATGGTAAGACACATAGACTGAAACCGCCGACATAAACACAGGCGGGCGGGTGACACATACTCACACACAATGTACACATCAATTCTGCAAGGCGGGCGGGCGGGCGGGTTACAGAACCAACTCGCGTGTTTAATAAACAAAGACATTAGGACAACATTAGAAAACAAGTCTACACAGAGAATGTTTCCACTAGTGGGAGAGTCTAGGACCAGAGGTCACATCCTCGCAATTAAAAAGGCGTTCCTTTAGGAAGGAGATGAGGAGGAATATAGAAACATAGACACATAGACAATAGGTGCAGGAGTAGAGGCCATTCGGCCCTTCGAGCCTGCACCGCCATTCAATATGATCATGGCTGATCATCCAACTCAGTATCCCGTACCTGCCTTCTCTCCATATCCCCTGATCCCTTTAGCCACAAGGGCCACGTCTAACTCCCACTTAAATATAGCCAATGAACTGTGGCCTCAACTACCTTCTGTGGCAGAAAATTCCACAGATTCTGTGTATGAAAAAAATGTTTTTCTCATCTCGGTGCTAAAAGATTTCCCCCTTATCCTTAAACTGTGACCCCTTGTTCGGGACTTCCCCAACATCGGGAACAATCTTCCTGCATCTAGCATGTCCAACCCTGAAGAATTTTGTAAGTTTCTATAAGATCCCCCCTCAATCTTCTAAATTCTAGCGAGTACAAGCCGAGTCTATCCAGTCTATCTTCATATGAAAGTCCTGACATTCTCAGTCCGGTGAACCTTCTCTGTAATCCCGCTGTGGAAAGAATGTCTTTCCTCAGATTAGGAGACCAAAACTGTACACAATACTCCAGGTGTGGTCTCACCAAGACCCTGTACAACTGCAGTAGAACCTCCCTGCTCCTAGACTCAAATCCTTTCAACTTGATAGTGATAAACCTCTGATCCCCACAAACAGGCAGCATCAACACATTACCCATTACTCTGTGGAAGATTTCTACAAGGGACACGTATGTCATGGATTGTCCGAGCTACAGACATTTATACCGGATCCCGTCACTGCCGCTTCTCGCCTGCTGTTGAGCGGGAATTTGGACGGGGACTTACCTGGAAGAGCAACAAGGGCTAGCACGGGATAAAGGACAGGCTGTATAGTTCTGAGTGCATAGTAGATTCGATAACTTAAGCTGATCCAAGAAGCTGAAATATAGTGAGCCCAATCGAAGACTCCCTTCTCCATGGCGGTAACTTCCCAGTCTACCGTTTACACAGACCGATCCACTTGTGTAACGCCGCACGCACTCTCTCACTGTTCGCCGATTACACTCGGTGACATTCACTTCACTCTCTAATATTCCCGGATTCCGAAACATCCATCTAACATCCCACTTTATTGTCCACAGATTCCCAATGGGTTTTCTCCCTCTGTGGATGGAGCTGCTGCTCTCTGTCTGTCTGTCTGTCTGTCTGTCGGTGACGGGCGCGATGATCTCACCAACACTCACATATCCCAGCAACAACAGGAATGGTTTATATTGGGAACTGGCAAATCTCCAGTGGGTGGGTGACACAACCGGCGGGCTCCGTGTAGACTGACGTTAGTTACACTCACTGAACAAACATCTACTGTTAACTCTTTTGTGTCCGGGCACAAAGTGCCTCCCTCCCTCACGGAAAGGGCACCAGTCATCATGGGTGATGATATCCAGTCTATATGTTCTGTCTAGTGGACAGTTAGTGCCGGGGGAGAGAGGGAGCAATCTACAGGCCTGGTACAATCCGAACCATCTCTCCGCAATCTCCATAATCGTGAGCAGTCGCCTGAAATCCCAATGTCAGGTTATTCGTTTCAATTGACGAATGCATTTCGGGAATCTTCATTCATTTAATCTGACATCTTGGAATGTAGAAACATAGAACAAAGGTGCAGGAGTAGAGGCCATTCGGCCCTTCGAGCCTGCACCATTCACCATTCAATATGATCATGGCTGATCATCCAACTCAGTATCCCATCCCTGCCTTCTCTCCATACCCCCTGATCCCTTTAGCCACAAGGGCCACATCTAACTGCCTCTTAAATATAGCCAATGAACTGTGACCTCAACTACCTTCTGTGGCAGAGAGTTCCACAGATTCACCACTCTCTGTGTGAACAATGACTTTCTCCTCTCGGTCCTAAAAGACTTCCCCCTTATCCTTAAGCTGTGCCTCTTGTCCTGGACTTCCCAACATCGGGAACAATCTTCCTGCATCTAGCCTGTCCAA
Source organism: Leucoraja ocellata (assembly GCA_036785375.1). NCBI lineage: Eukaryota > Metazoa > Chordata > Chondrichthyes > Rajiformes > Rajidae > Leucoraja > Leucoraja ocellata. The sequence goes on from JAWMAR010003788.1 coordinate 2,380, forward strand.
CCCTTAAGAATTTTGTAAGTTTCTATAAGATCCCCCCTCAATCTTCTAAATTCTAGCGAGTACAAGCCGAGTGTATCCAGTCTTTCTTCATATGAAAGTCCTGCCATCCCGGGAATCAGTCTGGTGAACCTTCTCTGTACTCCCTCTATGGCAAGAATGTCTTTCCTCAGATTAGGGGACCAAAACTGCACACAATACTCCAGGTGTGGTCTCACCAAGACCCTGTACAACTGCAGTAGAACCTCCCTGCTCCTATACTCAAATCTTTTGCTGTGGATGCTAACATACCATTCACTTTCTTAGAAACATAGAAACATAGATGATTGATAGAACAGGTCGATGGCCACCACGTTGTTTAATCTCCTACATTCCTGGGCGTTTGAAGTGCCGAACCAGGCCCTGTGGCAACCGTTCATTATGGTCTCGACCTTAGACTTGTAGAAGATTGGGAGAACATTCACCGCCACATCGATGTCCTCTCTGCTCGACTCTAACACAGTCAAGTTGGTTGACTTTATTTATGATTCAATCAATGTGTTGGGTCCACGACTGATCTTCAGGAATATTCACGGCAAGGAACATAACGTTGTTGACTCTCTCTCTCCACCATCGGACCGTGGATGAAGACAGGTTAATGCATCCTCGACCTTCCTCTTCTAAAATCAGCAATATACCACTTGCCCGTGGGAAACACATTGACGAAGGGCGTGTGAAGTGTCGTGGATCGGACCAGGGGGGATAGCATGGAATCCAGGTATGTGGAAAATAATTAGTGGGGGCAAGAACACGCTGAAACAATGGGTCTACCTGGACAGTCAGAAGAAGCACGTTGGGACTGGGTTCCAAATGTTGTGCCTATATTCATGAAGGGCTGCAAGGAACATGCAGGGAACTATAGGCCGGTAAGGTTAACATATCTGTAGTTGGTAAATTGCTGGAGAGTATTCTGTGGGGTAGGATATGAATAAATGAATGATGAATGATTGATTGAATGCATGAATGAATGAATGTATGTATGAATGGATGTATGAATGAATGAATGGATGATTGAATGGATGTATGAATGAATGAATGGATGAATGAATTAATGAATGCATGATTGAATGAATGAATGGACGTATGAATGAATGGACGGATGATTGAATGAATGAATGAGTGATTGAATGAGTGAATGTATGAATTAATTAATTAATTAATTGATCAACTAATTACTCGGTGAATGAATGAATATATGTATGCATCAATGAGTGAGTGAATGAATGAATGATGAATGAGTGAATGATTGAATTAATCAATTAATCAATCAATTAATTAATTAATTAATTAATGCATGAATGAGTTCATTGGCCAAGTAGACACATACAATGATTTAGCCTTGGTGAATTTACAGGCATTTGGGTGGGCAAGGGCTGATTAGGGACTGTCAGCATGGTTTTGTATGTTGGAGATCGAATCTCACAAATATAATAGATTTTTTCGAAGACGTGAGAAAAAAGGTTGATGTAAGCAGAGCTGTGGATGATGTGTACATGGACTTTATAAAAAGAGGAATCGAATATAGGAGCAAAGAGGTCCTTCTGCAGTTGTACAGGGCACTAGTGAGACCACACCTGGAGTATTGTGTGCAGTTTTGGCCTGTTGGTCTTCATCACAAGAGGAGTTGGGTCTAGGAGCAAAGAGGTCCTTCTGCAGTTGTACAGGGCTCTGGTGAGACCACACCTGGAGTAGTGTGTGCAGTTTTGGTCACCTAATTTGAGGAAGGGCATTCTTGCCATTGTGTAAGTTCACGAGGTTAATTCCCGGGATGGCGGGACTGTCATATGCTGAGAGAATGGAGCAGCTGGGCTTGTAGACTCTGGTGTTTAGAAGGATGAGAGGAGATCTCATTGAAACGTATAAGATTGTTAAGGGTTTGGACACACTAGAGGCAGGAAACATGTTCCCGATGTGGAGGAAGTCCTGAACAAGGGGCCACAGTTTAAGAATAAGGGGTCGGCCATTTCGAATGAAGACGAGGAAACACTTTCTCATAGAGAGTGGTGAGTCTGTGGAATTCCCTGCCTCAAAGGGCGGTGGAGGCTGGTTCTCTGGATGCTTTCAAGAGAGAGCTAGACAGGGCTCTTAAAATAGTGGAGTCAGGGATATGGGGAGAAGGCAGGAACGGGGTCCTGATAGGGGATGATCAGCCATGATCACATTGAATGGCGGTGCTGGCTCGAAGGGACGAATGGCCTCTACTCCTGCACCTGTTGTCTATTGACTTCAGTAAGGCGTTCGATAAGGTGCCGCATGGTCGGCTGCTCTGGAAGGTTAGATCGCACGGGATCCAAAGAGTGATAGCTGAATGGATAGCAAATTGGCTCCATGGAAGGAAGCAGAGAGTGATGGTGGAACGTTGCTTCTCAGACTGGATGCCTGTGACTAGTGGTGTGCCTCAGGGTTCAGTGTTGGGCCAGTTACTGTTTGTCATCTACATCAATGATTCAGACTGGATGCCTGTGACTAGTGGTGTGTCTCAGGGTTCAGTGTTGGGCCCGTTACTGTTTGTCATCTACATCAATGATTCAGACTGGATGCCTGTGACTAGTGGTGTGTCTCAGGGTTCAGTGTTGGGCCAGTTACTGTTTGTCATCTACATCAATGATTTGGATGAGAACATACAGAGCAAGATTAGCAAGTTTGTTGATGATACAACAGTGAGTGGTTTTGCAGATAGTGAAGATGGTTGTACAGGCCCGTACGAAGCTTTTCAAAAAGGGGGTTGGCATGACAGGATTACAAAAAACTCAATGTGAAATAATGTGCACACTACACACATCACGAGCGTGAAGTGTGAAGTCCCTCGATGCCAGGGTCCAGGGCCCGTTTAAGGGTCCTGGAAGCTCAGGGGTTTTAGATACTTTCTGGTGCATTCTGAGCATTATTTTGAAGCATTTTTGCACCAAATTTATGACCAAATTTCAGAAATTAACAGGAATCTGAGTGGTAGCTTTTTCACACAAAGGTTGTATGTAACGAGTTGCTTGCTAATATTTAAGAGACATTTGGACACGTACATGGATAGGACAGATTTAGATGGATGTGGGCCACACGCATGTGAGTGGGACTAGTTTAGATGGGACATGTTGGTCGGTGTGGGCAAGTTGGGCTGAAGGGCCTGTTTCCACACTGCATCATTCTATGACTAAAAAGTGAAGAAGCAAAATGCATGTAGATAAGTAGAGCAGATTTGAAAGAGGAGTGAAATGTAAAGGCAGAGAGAGGTTTATGGGTGGAAGGAACATAGGAAAGGAGGGGGGAGGGTGATTGTTACCTAAACCATCGTGAGCTACTTTGTTACGGGGTTTGCCCTCTCGTATAACGTCTCTGCTGCATTGGGTGATGCAGGACAGGACACAAGCTTTGGGACACGGTGTGAAGCTGTTGCTGTCTGTCCCAGCCTGGTAAAAACCTGGATGGAGTGGATGTGGAGAGGATGCTTCCAATGGTGGGAGACACTCGGACCAGTGGCCACAGCCTCAGAATTAAAAGACATTCCTTTAGGAAGGAGATGAGCAGGAATTTCTTCAGTCAGTGGGTGATGAACTGTGGAATTCATTGTCACAGACAGCTGTGGAGGTCCAGTCAATGGACATTTTTCAGGAGGAGTTTGATAGATTCATGATTGATACGGGTGTCGGAGGAAATGAGGAGAAGGCAGGAGAATGTGTTTGAGAGGGAAAGATAGATAGAGTCTTAGAGTGATACAGTGTGGAAACAGGCCCTTCGGCCAAGCATGTCCCATCTGCACTAGTCCCACCTGCCCACATTTGATCCATATCCCTCCGAACCTGTCCTATCCATGTACCTGTCTAACTGTTTCTTGAATGTTGCGATAGTCCCAGCCTCAACTACCTCCTCTGGCAGCTTGTTCCATACACCTACCACCCTTTGTGTGAAAAACATACCCCACAGATTCCTATTAAATCTTTTCCCCTTCACCTTCAACTTATGTCCTCTGTTCCTCGATTCACTATCCGGGCAAAAGACTCAACCATATCTATTCAAATCATGATTTTATACACCTCTATTAGATCACCCCACATCCTCCTGTGCTCCATGAAATGTTCCTCATGGAAGGTTGGTTAAGAAGGTTCAACTGTTGGGTATAAATGCAGGAATAGCAAGATGGATTCAACAGTGGCTGAATGGGAGAAGCCAGAGGGTAATGGTGGATGGCTGTTTATCGGGTTGAAGGCAGGTGACTAGTGGGGTGCCTCAGGGATCTGTGTTGGGTCCACTGTTGTTTGTCATGTACATCAATGATCTGGATGAAGGTGTGGTAAATTGGATTAGTAAGTATGCAGATGATACCAAGATAGGGGGCGTTGTGGATAATGAAGAGGATTTCCAAAGTCTACAGAGTGATTTAGGCCATTTGGAAAAATGGGCTGAAAGATGGCAGATGGAGTTTAATGCTGATAAATGTGAGGTGCTACGCCTTGGCAGGACAAATCAAAATAGGACGTACATGGTAAATGGTCGGGAATTGAAGAATGCAGTTGAACAGAGGGATCTGGGTATAACCGTGCATAGTTCCTTGAAGGTGGAATCTCATACAGATAGGGTGGTAAAGAAAGCTTTTGGTATGCTAGCCTTTATAAATCAGAGCATTGAGTATAGAAGCTGGGATGTAATGTTAAAATTGTACAAGGCATTGGTGAGACCAAATCTGGAGTATGGTGTACAATTTTGGTCGCCCAATTATAGGAAGGATGTCAACAAAATAGAGAGAGTACAGAGGAGATTTACTAGAATGTTGCCTGGGTTTCAACAACTAAGTTACAGAGATAGGTTGAATAAGTTAGGTCTTTATTCTCTGGAGCGCAGAAGGTTAAGGGGGGACCTGATAGTGGTCTTTAAAATGATGAGAGGGATAGACAGAGTTGATGTGGACAAGCTTTTCCCTTTGAGAATAGGGAAGATTCAAACAAGAGGACATGACTTCAGAATTAAGGGACAGAAATTTAGGGGTAATATGAGGGGGAACTTATTTACGCAGAGAGTGGTGGCGATGTGGAATGAGCTCCCAGTGGAAGTGGTGGAGGCAGGTTCATTGGTATCATTTAAAAATAAATTTGATAGGCATATGGATGAGAAGGGAATGGAGGGTTATGGTACGAGTGCAGGCAGGTGGGACTAAGGGGAAAAAATTTGTTCGGCATGGACTTGTAGGGCCGAGATGGCCTGTTTCCGTGCTGTAATTGTTATATGGTTATATGGTTATATGGTTATATGGAAATAGAGTCCCAGCCTACTCAACCTCTCTCTATAGCTCTGGCCCTCTAGTCCTGGCAACATCCTTGTAAATCTTCACTGTACCCTTTCCAGTTTGATGATATCTTTCCTATAACATGGTGCCCAGAACTGAATACAATACTCTGAATGCGGCCTCACCAACTTCTTATGCAACTGCAACATGACCTCCCAACTTCTATACTCAGCCTGACCCGCTGAGTTACTCCAGCACTCTGTGAAACGTCACAGAACAGGGCAAGATTAGCAAGTTTGCTGATGATACAGAAGTGAGTGGTTTTGCAGATAGTGAAGATGGTTGTGAAAGATTGCAGCAGGATCTGGATCAATTAGCCAGGTGGGCAGAGGAATGGTTGATGGTTGCATGGTTCCTTGAAGGTCGTGTCGCAGGTATATCAGGTGGTCAAAACGTATTTTGGCACTCTGGCCTTCATCAGTCAGAGTATTGAGTATAGACGTTGGGAGGTCATGTTGCAGTTGTATAAGACGTTGGTGAGATCGGATTTAGAATATTGTGTTCAGTTCTGGGCACCATGTTATAGGGAAGATGCCAAACTGAAAATAGTACAGAGATCCCCTTCCTGGATCAGTCCAATCAGGGTTGTTTCATCTGCAAACTTGAGAAGCTTGACAGAGATGTCTGTGGAGGTGCAATCATTGGTGTGGCGAGAGTAGAGGAGAGGGGAGAGTACGCATCTTGTGCTGCTCCTATGCTGAGTGTTTGTGGGTCCGAGATATGCTTTCCCCGTCTCACATGCTGCTTCCTGTCTGTCAGGAAACTGGTGATCCACCGACAGAGGGGTTCAGGCACAGTCAACTCAGAACGTTTGGAGCGTAGTAGATCTGGCACAATGGTGTTGAATGCAGAGCTAAAATCAACAAATAAAATCCTCGCTTAGGTCCCCTGGAGGTCTAGGTGCTGGAGGATGAAGTGTAGCCCAAATTGACTGCATCATCTACAGATCTATTGGCCCAATATGCAAAATGCAGAGGGTCCAGCAGAGGGATTGTGATATTTTTCAGCTTGGCCAGCACAAGCCTGTCAACGGTCTCCATGACTACAGAGGTCAGTGCGACAAGCCTGTAGTCTTTAAGACAAGTAATCCTTACCTTTTGGGGTACAGGGACATTAGTGGAGGCCTGTCAACGGTCTCCATGACTACATACCACCCCCCCCCCCCCCCCCCCCCCATCAGTCTGAAGAAGGGTTTCGGCCCGAAACGTCGCCTACTTCCTTCGCTCCATAGATGCTGCTGCACCCGCTGAGTTTCTCCAGCAATATTGTGTACCTTCCATGACTACATAGGTCAGTGCGACAAGCCTGTAGTCTTCAAGACAAGTAATCATTACCTTTTCGGGTACAGGGACATTAGTGGAGACTTTGGAGCAGGCAGGGTCAGTGCATCTTTGCAGGTACTGGTTAAAATGAGTAATTGGGTGTGAAGTGTTGGTGGGGGTGGGAAAGGGTCCACTCTCTTCATTACTGGAGTCTTGCCTTAAGTAGGTGTGAGGTGGTGAATGGGGAATGAAGGGTGCAGGGTTATTACTTTGCAGACTGGGGTCTGGCTGTGTTTGTTGGGGAGGGGGTACCAGGGTTAAATTTCTAATTTTCAAATATGCAGTAAAACTCATTCAGGTAGTTCGTCAGCTCACAATTATCCAAAGAGCGGGGGCTTTACTCTTGTAGCTGGTGATTTCTTGCACGCCCTTCCCAACTGAAGAAGAGTCACTAGCTGAGAACTTGCTCCTCAACTTCTCAGAGTACCTTCCCTTGGCAACTCCGATTCCTCATCTCAGCTCTTTATTGATCAGTCTATATTTTAACTATTTAACGATTCGGCTATCGGCTTGACGCATATTTGCCCCCCCCCCCCGATCTTGAAATGGAAATGTTACATCTGTATATAATGATCCCATTAAAATGTATATTTATGTCACAAACTATGGAATTCATATTTTTCAGAATTATCATTATTAAGGAAAAGAAAGGAGTTCCAATTGTTTGATATTATTTGATATTGTTTAAAATTATTCATATGGAGGAGAAAATATAATAGCTCTAAAACCTACCTTAATTTTGCAATCTCACTAAAGATATTCCCCTTTCCCTCTTCCCTCCTCCATTTCTCTCTCCCCTCCCTTCCCCTCTCTCTCTCCCCCTCCCACATCTCCCCTCTTTCTGGCAGGGGGGATGAAGATGAAGGTGGCGTGGGGCCAGTGGGGGTGGCGTGGGCCCAGCTGGGGTCAGCAGCGGTGTGTGGAACCAGCGGGGGTGGAGTGGGCCCAGCGGTGGTGGCCTGGGCCCAGCGGGGGTGGCGTTTATTCATTTCAAAATGGAAACCTTTGTTACTGCCAAACAATTGATTACCAAAGACTACTTCATGGCTTGCGTCGATTTAAAGATGCTTACTATTCGGTGCCTATGCGGAAGGATCACAGACGTTATTTAAAATTTAACTGGATGGGGTAGCACTGGCAGTATAGAGCTACCGAAAGGAATAACATCCGCCCCCAGACTATTTACCAACATTTTGAAACCAGCCCTACAGGTCTCTCCGTTGCCGAACCAGCAGGTCGAGGAACAGCTTCTTTCCGGCGGCTGTCACTCTACTAAACAACGTACCTCGGTGACTGCCAATCACCCCCCCCCCCCCCCCCCCCCCCCCGGACACTTATTATTATTTTTTTTTAATTCAAATCGTTTGCTATGTCGCTCTTCAAGGGAGATGCTAAATGCATTTCTGTACTGTACACTGTCTCTGTACTGTACACTGACAATGACAATTAAAATTGAATCTGAATCTGAATCTGAATCTAACGTTTCTTCGGAAACAAAAACATTTATTCATAGATTACTGACATGACATATTAATTGTGGGAAAAACTTTGAAATTTGCCAAAATAGCTGTATCAGCCAGCAAACAATTGTTTGAGAAACTGGGGTTTATCATCCATCCAGTTATATCTAAGCTAACACATTCCACCACTGTGGACTTCTTGGGGTTCACCTTTAAGTTAGTTCACATGTCGGTAACTTTACCAAAGGACAAGGCAACAGACTTAGCTGAGACTCCAACAACCTCATTGACATCAGTGAACCATCTATTTGACTGATAGAAAGGGTCATTGGCAATTTGTGGCTGCTTTTCCAGCCACACAGTTTTGACCTTTGCATTACCAAAATATTTACAAAGGGCAAAGGTACAAGCACTCAAAATCAATACTGGTCAATTCGATAGGCCAATGAAGCTACCAATCAAAGCAATTATTGAATTACAATGGTGGAGGGAAAGCATTCGGCATTGTTCTAGCCCTATCATTGTCAGCAACCATTCAGTGGTGCTACAAACTGATGCCAGTGCTCATGGTTGGGGTGCTACTAATTCCATCTCTAGTTGTGGAGGGAGATGGGATGCACAAGAGGCATCATTACTTCAGATACATGGCATAAACTACTTGGAAATGTAGGGTGCATTCTATGGTCTAAAATCATACTGTTCAGAAATGCATCACCTGCATGTTAGACTACAGATTGATAACATCACCGTGGTGGCATATATTAACTATATGGGTGAAATCAAATCAGTATCATGTGATAATCCGGCTAACATAATTTGGCAATGGTGTATTCAGAAAAGTATTTGGATATCAGCTAGTTACCTACCGGGAAACCACAAATTCAGTGGCAGACACCAGGTCACGTAAATTCAATGACAACATCGAATGGATGTTGGACCGCAAAGTGTTTGCTGATATTGTAGCACGATATGAAACACTAGATATCGATCTATTTGCATCTCGGCTTAATCATCAGTTGCTAAACTATGTTTCTTGGGAATCAGACACTGGGGCATCAGCGATGGATGCCTTCTCGCTGCATTGGGGGAAATTGTTTTTTCTTTGCATTTCTGCCTCATCAGTCCTGTATTACACAAAATACAACAAGACTCGGCGTCTGGTATTTTGGTAGTGTCCGATTGGCCTACTCAACCATGGTTCCTGTGATTCTTGTTATGGTTTTAGAACCATACATCTCCGTTCCGAAACGACCAGATTTGTTGGTTCATCCCGTAATGGGGGAAAGCCATCCATGCCATAATAGGACACATTTGCTGATTTGTAGAATCTTAAGAAACCATTTTTGGACCTGGGACCAACGGACTGAACAATGAACATATCGGGTCCACATCAGGAAGTGGGAGAAACTGTTCAAGGAACAACATCACTTACTGTACGACGAACATAACCTCTGTGCTGGAATTCCTGGCTAGCCCCACTATGATGAGGTGCTCAGTTATAGTGCCATAAACTGCGCCAGAAGTGTCCTTACAGCAAATATGTGGCAAAGATCAGAGCATCATTCTGTCGGGACCCACCCCTTGTAACTAAACTTATGAGGGATATTTTAATATTAATCCCCAAGGACAAGGTATTCCCAAATATGGGATGTGAGTATAGTCCTAACATTACTGAGGAATTGGTCACCAGCAACAGCTTTGTCCCTGCATAGACTAACATATAAAATAGTCATGTGATGGCATTGGTCTCAGCACATAGAGTTCAGTCGTTACATAAACTAAGGCTGGATAGTGTCACCACTTCAACGAGTAAAATAACCTTTTACATCCACGGATTAGTTAAACAGAGCAGACCGGGAACGTCAGGCCTCTCAATAGAATTCAGAGCATACCCAATAGATGATCTCTATGCATTACGAGACATTCATTCTTATATATAGAGAACACTAAACAACTCAGAGGCAATGAGATGGCATTACTGATCAGCCACTAACAGGCCCATAATAGGGTATCGGTACAAACAATTTCCAGACGGCTGAAACAGGTTTTAACGGCTGCTGGGGTGGATACTATCATATTCAAATCTCATACCACTAGGGCTGCAGCTACATCAGCAGCTAAGGAACCGGACGTACCTATGGACCAAATCCTGGGAACAGAGGATGGTCATAAGAGAAAACTTCTCAACTAGATTACAATAAACCAATGGTTAAACCTGTGACATTTGCAGATTCAATTTTAAGTTCTGTATCATGTTTAACCTCATAAGATAGGGGCTATAATTGTGTTAGTTAATAAGTTCATCATGGGTTTTCAATGTCGGATTCATGTTTGAATACGTTAACACATTTCCTCCCTTAGTCAATTAAGGCAGACGTGAGGCATGGACTCGTTTCCATGGCATGAAATCACAGAGCTTTAAAATCTTCACGTAGTCACGCACGTGACTCCAAAGTAAAATAGTAAGATCAAACGAGCTTACCAGTTTGACGTTTGATCTTTATTTTATGAGGAGTAACGTTGAGGGATTACGTGCCCTCCGCTCCCACCCTCGATCATAGAGTTCAACTGGTCTCCATTTCCTCAAATCTTACTATGTTCAGTTCATTACTGTTGTCTGCGATTTCACACGGCTGCTTTGAAGATTGTCACGCATGCGTCCTGGCGGGTTCTTCACGTAATCCTTCAACGTTACTCCTCATAAAATAAAGAACAATCTTCAAACTGGTAAGTTCTCGTTTAATCTTACTATTATAAAATCGAACCTGCCTCCACCCTTCCACTGGAAGCTCATTCCACACCGCTACCACACTCTGAGTAACGAAGTTCCCCCTCATGTTACCCCTAAACTTCTGTCCCTTAATTCTCCAATCATATAACCATATAACAATTACAGCACGGCAACAGGCCATCTCGACCATTCTAGTCCGTGCCGAACACGTATTCTCCCCTAGTCCCATATACCTGCGCTCAGACCATAATCCTCCATTCTTTTCAAGTCCATATAACTACCCAATTTATTTTTAAATGATAAAAGGAACCTGCCTCCACCACCTTCACTGGAATCTCATTCCACACAGCTACCACTCTCTGAGTAAAGAAGTCCCCCCTCATGTTACCCCTAAACTTCTGTCCCTTAATTCTCAAGTCATGTCCCCTTGTTTGAATCTTCCGTAATCCCTACTCTCAGTGGGAAAAGCTTGTCCACATCAACTCTGTCTATCCCTCTCATCATTTTAAAGTCCTCTATCAAGTCCCCCCTTAACCTTCTGCACTCCAAAGAATAAAGCCCTAACTTGTTCAACCTTTCTCTGTAACTTACTTGTTGAAACCCAGTCAACATTCTAGTAAATCTCCTCTGTGCTCCCTCTACTTTGTTGACATCCTTCCTATAATTAGGCGACCAAAATTGTACCCCATACTCCAGAATTGGCCTCACCAATGCCTTGTACAATTTTAACATTACATCCCAACTTATATACTCAATGCTCTGATTTATAAAGGCCAGCACACCAAAAGCTTTCTTTACCACCCTATCTACATGAGATTCCACTTTCAGGGAACTGTTATTCCCAGATCCCTCTGTTCACCTGCATTCTTCAATTCCCTACCATTTACCATGTGGTCCTATTTTGATTTGTCCTGTCAAGATGTAGCACCTCACACTTATCAGCATTAAACTCAATCTGCCATCTTTCAGCCCACTCTTCCAACTGGCATAAATCTCTCCGTAGACTTTGAAAATCTACTTCATTATCCACAACCCCACCTATCTTAGTATCATCTGCATACTTACTAATCCAATTTACCACACCATCATCCAGATCATTGATGTACATGATAAACAACAGTGGACCCAACACAGATCCCTGAGGCACCCCACTAGTCACTGGCCTCCAACCTGACAAACATCCATCCACCATTACACTCTGGCATCTCCCATTCAGCCACTGTTGAATCCATCTTGATACTCCACCATTAATACCCAACAACCTTCCGTGAGGAACCTTGTCAAAGGCCTTACTTAAGTCCATATATACAACATCCACTGCTTTACCCTCATCAATTTCCTGAGTAATCTATTCAAAAAATTCAAGAAGATTAGTCAAACATGACCTTCCAGGCACAAATCCATGTTGACTGTTCCTAATCAGACCCTGTTATCCAGATGCGTATATATATTATCTCTAAGTATCTTTTCCATTAATTTTCCCACCACTGAAGTCAAACTAACAGGTCTATAATTGCTAGGTTTACTCTTAGAACCCTTTTTAAACAATGGAACAACATGCGCAGTACGCCAATCCTCCGGCACTATTCCCGTTTCTAATGACATTTGAAATATTTCTGTCATAGCCCCAGCTATGTCTACACTAACTTCCCTCAATGTCCCAGGGAATATCATGTCCGGACCTGGAGACTTATCCACTTTTATATTTCTCAAACGTGTCAGTACATCCTCTTCTTTGAATCCCAGAGTTTCCATAGCTACTCTACTCGTTTCCCTTACCTCACATAATTCAATATCCTTCTCCTTGGTGAATACCGAAGAAAATAAATTGTTCAATATCTCCCCCATCTCTTTTGGCTCTGCAGATAGCTGTCCACTCTGACTCTCTAATGGACCAATTTTATCCCTCGTTATCCTCTTGCTATTAATATAGCTGTAGAAACCCTTTGGATTTACTTTCACCTTACTTGCCAAAGCAACCTCTTAACTTCTTTTAGCTTTTCTAATTTCTTTCTTAAGATTCTTTTTACAGGAACAAAAGTGAAATTATGTCGATAAAACCAAAAGACTCAACACACCTCCGGAAATTCCCCTTTAAAATAGCCACAGAAAAATTCAAATATTTGGGAATTGAAATTACTAGAAACTACCATGATATGTTTAAAGCCAATTATAATCCCTTACTTAAGAAATGAAATAATTTGATTAAATTCTGGAAAACACTTCCGATGTCCCTAATAGGCAGAATAAACGCTATAAAAATGATCTTTTTACCACAAATCCTATACCTATTTCAATCAATACCTATATATCTCCCAAAAAAGTTTTTCAAAAAAATTGGACTCAGACATTACAAATTTTATATGGGATTATAAATCCCATAGAATGCAAAGAGCACACCTTAATAAACGGAAAGAGTTGGGTGGTCTAGCGCTCCCTAACTTTATGTATTATAATTGGGCAGTAAATATTAAAAATATGATTCACCTGCTGGACAATTCTGCCCAGCAAGTGGACTGGATTGTAATGGAAAGAGAGGACAGCTCTCCGTGTAATATAGGAGCGACTCTCCTCTCACCAATACATTTGAATAACAAAAATTATAATAAAAATCCAATTATACATAGCACAATTAGAACATGGAAACAAATGAAACAGAATTTAAAATTAAGAAACCTATCTCTTTTAATACCAATAGTCAATAATCCATCGTTTAAACCATCAATTATAGACAAATCATTTGTACAATGGGAAAGAATGGGAATCAAAACGCTCGAAGATCTGTATGAATTGGGAAAATTACTATCATTTCAACAACTACAACTGAAATATAATTTGAAAAATAAATATCTTCAAATCCGTGATTATCTGAAAAAATACACAATAGACTATCATAATATGCCTACAGAGTTACTGGATGAAGCAATGAAGACAAAGGCGAAATCAGCGAATCTAATATCGTACCTATATAACATCATCTTAAATATAGAAATACCCACAACTGATGGAATTAGAAGAGATTGGGAACAAGAATTAGCTATAAACATTTCAAAAGAGACCTGGGATAATCATTTATTACAGGTGCATACATGTTCGATCAACGTACGCTCATCTAATTTAAAACATTACATAGACTATCTTATTCAAAAACTAAAATAAATAAACTCTTCCCTAATGTTTCACCAATCTGTGATAAATGCCTGTGTCAAGAAGCTACCATAGCGCATTCTTTTGTTTTTTGTACAAAAATCCAAACATTCTGGAATGAAATATTCGACATCTTTACAAAATTAATCAAAATAAAACTGGTACCAAAACCAGAATGGATCATTTTTGGAATATCGGAAGGTAACCCTGAACTAAACGTGTTTCAGAAGAATTTACTCAATCACGGGCTAATAATGGGAAAAAAGCTTATACTTAAAATCTGGAAAAATGCGCCCACACCAACAATAAAAATGTGGATATCAAATATGTTTGAAACATTACATCTGGAAGAGATGAGATTCCTCTTAGCAGGCAAAGCAGACCAATTCCAAAAGACGTGGTCTACGTTTTTGGAACTATTACAAGCATGAGGTGCAATAGCAATTAAATAAATAAATAAATAAATAAATAAATAAATAAATATATATTATATATGTATATATGTATATATGTATATATGTATATATGTATATATATGTATATATTTATATATATAAATATATATAAATAAATAGATAGATAGATAGATAGATAGATAGATAGATAGATAGATAGATAGATAGATAGATAGATAGATAGATAGATAGATAGATAGATAGATAGATAGATAGATAGATAGATAGATGGGTGAATAAATAGACGGATAATAAATAAATAAATAGACGGATGAATAGATAAATAAATAAATAGATAGATGAGTAGATAGATGAATAAATAAATAGATATATAAAAGGTACCAGGATCTGGCAACGGGGGGCAAAACAACAAAGACAGACTTGGTTGGTAGTCCCCTTTCTGCGGAGTTTAATGTTATAATAGAGCGATTGTTTCTCCTTTCTTTTTCTTTCTTTTCTAGGGTCTAATTTCTTTCTTTACTTCCTTCTCTAACTCCTTTTCTAAGGGCTTTCTGTTCTCAACACTCTCCTGCACCTTCACAACTCTTGTGCAATTTCTTTCTTTACTTCCTTCTCTAACTCCTTTTCTAAGGGGCTTTCTGTTCCCAACATTCTCCTGCACCTTCACGACTCTTGCGCACTTTCTTTACTTCCTTTACTTCTATCTTTTTTTAAAGCTCAAAATATGACGCGGTACAAAAAATGTATTAAGACACATGTGTTGTGTATTATTGTAATTTACCGTACATCTAATAAAAAAAATAAAAAATAAAAACAGATTATTTTTGCATTCTTTATACTCCTCAAGCACCTCATTTACTCCATGCGGCCTATAACTATTGTAGATCTCTCTCTTTTTCTGAACCAAGTGTCCAATTTCCCTTGTCCTCTTGTTTGAATCCTCCCTCCTCTCAATGGGAAAAGCTTATCCACGTCAACTCTGTCTATCCCTCTCATCATTTTAAAGACCTCTATCAAGTCCCCCCTTAACCTTATGCGCTCCAAAGAATAAAGACCTAACTTGTTCAACCTTTCTCTGTAACTTAGAGATATCATGATATACTCAGATGTGCCAGTTATTTTCCGAGTATTTCAATATTCTAGTACCTGAAAACCAGTATTTTGCTGAGGAAACCAGTATTTTTACGTGGTTCCATTTTGCTGAATTAAAATTAATTTTTAAATGTATTAAAGATAAGGATAAGGATACAGAGGAGATTTACTAGAATGTTGCCTGGGTTTGATGTGTTGGCCTTTATTAATCAGAGCATTGAGTGTAGAAGTTGGGATGTAATGTTAAAATTGTACAAGGCATTGGTGAGACCAAATCTGGAGTATGGTGTACAATTTTGGTCGTCTAATTATAGGAAAGGTCAATAAAATAGAGAGAGTACAGAGGAGATTTACTAGAATGTTACCTGGGTTTCAGCAACTAAGTGACAGAGAAAGATTGAACAAGTTAGGTCTTTGTTCTTTGGAGCGCAGAAGATTAAGGGGGGACTAGATAGAGGTCTTTAAAATGATGAGAGGGACAGACAGAGTTGATGTGGACAAGCTTTTCCCACTGAGAGTAGGGAAGATTCAAACAAGAGGACATGACTTGAGAATTAAGGGACAGAAGTTTAGGGGTAACATGAGGGGCAACATCTTTACTCAGAGAATGGTAGCTGTGTGGAATGAGCTTCCAGTGAAGGTGGTGGAGGCAGGTTCGATTTTATCATTCAAAAATAAATTGGATAGGTATATGGACGGGAAAGGAATGGAGGGTTATGGTGTCAGTGCAGGTAGATGGGACTAGGAGAGAATAAGTGTTCGGCACGGACTAGAAGGGCCGAGTTGGCCTGTTTCCGTGCTGTCATTGTGAAATGGTTATACGGTTATACTAGACTAAGTGGGACCCGTTGGGTCCCAAGTTCACACGGGAGGGCTGGTGCCCCAACGAAATATTCCACCTCCCCACCAATTCCAATATTGGTGGCCAGTGGGGGGGGGAGACTTTCTGGAGTGCTGGTGTGGGTTCTTGAGGTGGCAGCTCAGTCCCTCAAGCCTGATCTGCTGGCAGCTCACTCACGGCTGGTGGGCTGGCAGTTGACTCATGACTTTTCCTTGAATTTCCATTTCATGCACGGTGCATGGTCACCAAATTCAAATGCAGTTTACAACCACTTCAAGCAGGGTGCAAGGCCATTGAATATCATAGTGCGGTTACATACCACTTCAAGCAGGGTCCAAGGCCAAAAATTCAAATGCAGTTTCTTACCATTTCATGCAGTGTGAAACCACCATAAAACCACACAAAACACCCAACTCACTGTTCAGTTGACATTCAGCGTGTTCAGTTGATTCACAGCACAGACAGAGTCATGACCTCACACTCTCCCATCATGCAGAGACTGAGCGACACCCACACTTCCGGGTTTTATAAACCTTCCCCCCGGAAAAGGTGTGGCTTACAGGGCGTGATTGACAGGACAGATTTTCTCAACATTTTTAAACACCAATAACACATTTATTTTTAATTGATGGGAAGAATTCCCTGCACATGCTCAGCGGAGGGGAGACTGAGTAAGATGGCCAAAGGTCACAACCGTAAGTGGTAGCGTTTTATCTAAAATCGAAACACAGTGCAAACAGGAAGTAAGTGCATTTGCAGTCGTACATTTTAGCTTCAAGCCCAATCACCCAAGCCACCATTTGTAGTAAGTAGTGCCGTTCAACTTCAAGCCTCCATTTGCAGTAAGTAGTGCCTTTCAACTTCTTGCCAAAGCACCCAAGCCACCATTTGTAGTAAGTAACGCCTTTCAAGGAGTGCAGAAGGTTAAGGGGGGGGGGGGGGGGGGGGGGGGGACTAGATAGAGGTCTTTAAAATGATGAAAAGGATAGACAGAGTTGATGTGGACAAGCTTTTCCCTTTGAGAGTAGGGAAGATTCAAACAAGAGGACATGACCTGAGAATTAAGGGACATAAGTTTAGGGGTAACATGAGGGGGGACATCTTTACTCAGAGAGTGGTAGCTGTGTGGAATGGGCTTCGAGAGGAAGTGGTGGAGGCAGGTTCAATTTTATCATTTGAAAATAAGTTAGATAGGTATATGGACGGGAAAGGAATAGTGAGATTAAACGAGTACTTACCAGTACGAAGTTTGATCTGTATTTTATGAGGAGTTACGATGAGGGGTTACGTGAAGAACCCATCCAGTGCGCAGGCGCGGCATACTTCCACGCAGCGGTGTGGAATCACAGGTAGACACAATATTGAAGTAAAGATAGTAAAGATTAAAGAGACATCAGCTCGAGTTTGATCTATACAATGAGGGTGGGAGCGGAGGGCACGTAATCCCTCATCGTAACTCCTCATAAAATACAGATCAAACTTCGTACTGGTAAGTACTCGTTTAATCTCACTATTTTACTTCGGAGTCACGTGAGTGACTACGTGAAGACTTCAAAGGTCTGTGATTTCAAACCGTGTAACAGCTATATCACTCACTGCCGAAGTTCATCGAGGGAGGAAGTGGTATCTAAAGACCAACGAATTTGTTAGTTTTTTGAAACAAAAATGTTTATTTAACAATAACAAAAAATAGCTCCCCTAGGCTTTAAATTATAAGTTTGCAGATTCTAAAATTTTGTCCGCAAACAAGTCCTTCTCCATCAGCGGTTTGTGGTAGTATTTCCGGAACGTTGATTCCCTTGACCATCCCGCTGTACTAAGGATGTGATCTATGGGAAGCTCCATCCGTTCCGCCGCTGACGTGGACGCTGCCCTGATAGAATGGGATTTAAAAACATCCGTGTTAATCCCCGCGGCTTTTAAGACCTGTTTCAACCACCTAGATATTGTCTGGCTGGTAACCCGTCCAAAAGGCTTTTTGTGGCTGACCCATAAGGCTTTTTCACTCCCTCTAAGCGTTTGGGTTGTGTCTACGTAGTTGTATAGATGGGTCACTACACACAGCCTAGGTTCTGGAGGATAGGCCCGGAAGATTAACGGAGAGTTGGGCATACCTGGCCTGCTTTGTTTTACCAACCCCGGCATGGTAAATGTAATGGAGTCTGGGGTGGTGACCATGTTGTCCAGTCATAGTTGATACAGTGACTGAACCCTTTGGGCAGATACGAGCGCCATGAGCATGAGGGTCTTGAGAGTGGACTGCTCTAGACTCAAGGATCCCACCGGAGGCCAACATCTAATGTGTGAGAAAACTACACTTATGTCCCATACATGGGTGTATCTGGGTGTAGGAGGTTTAGTATTATAAATCCCTTTGAGGAGTTTTATAACCAGAGGGTGGGACCCAATGTTGTGATGTCCTGTGGGCATAAGGTATCATGGTGCAAGTGGGCCAGGAATTCCAGCACGTCCGTGATCGAGGCCGTCTTGTATGATGTCCCTGCATCCAGGCAGTACTGCTCCCATTTCCTGATGTAGGTCAAGTACTGCTTCTTGGTAGAGACTCGCAGGGACGCCGACATGGTGGTGATTGTTCGTTCTGATAACCCCAATCCCTGGTAAGGCCTGTTCAGAACCTACAAACCAGGAGTTTCAATTTTTGATGGCATGGATGGCTTATGCCGGATACCGGGTGAGTCAATAGTTGTGGGTGGCTGTGAAAAACCATAGGTGACTCTACCACCATGTCGTGGAAAACTGGGAACCATGGCTGGGTAGGCCAGTCGGGTACGACCAGAATACCTGAAGCCGAGTCTGCTTGTATTTTCTGGAGTACCCGGCTGATGAGGCAGAAGGGAGGGAAAGCATAGAAGAAGAAATTTCCCCAATCCAGCGTGAAGGCATCTACCGCTGCTGCCTCTGGGTCTGGTTCCCAAGCCACATACATGGGTAGCTGGTGATTTAATCTAGACGCAAACAAATCTATATCTGGCGTACCGTATTGCTTAACAATTCTAGCAAATATTTTTGGGTCGAACATCCATTCGATGCTGTCATTGAATTTTCGTGACCTGGTGTCCGCCACTGTGTTTAGCTTGCCTGGTAAAATGATAGCCAAATATGTCTCTCGACACACCATTGCCAGATTATAGTAGTCAATTTGTCGCATGATACTGATTTTATGCCACCCATGTGCTGGATGTAAGACACCACCGTCGTGTTATCAATCATTAACCTGACATGCACGTGCCGCATATTGGATGCATATGCTTTTAGCCATAAAAGGCGGCCAGCATCTCCAAATAATTTATGCCTAGTGATTGTAGTAGCGATGCCTCTGAATTAGTCCATCTGCCACCTGTGCTGGATATAGAGTTAGTAGCTCCCCAGCCTAAAGCACTGGCATCCGTTGTAATGACTATGTTAGGATTGGTGACGGCGATAGGACTGTAACTGTGCCAAATGTTATCCACCCACCACTGAAGTTCTGATTTGGCTTCAGCGGGTAAGTCCATAGTTCGGTCATAATGCCCCCTACTTAGACGTAGTGCATGTGTCCTTGCTCTTTGTAAATTTTGATAATGCAAGGAGCCATATTGTGCAGCTGGAAATGCTGCTACTATACTACCAATGACTCTGGCAACATGCCGGATCTTTGGTTGTGTTTTTGCGATTAAGTTGTTACATGCTTCTGCTAATGCAGCCTTTTTGTCTCTTGGCAGAGTGACAGTCATACAGATAGTGTCGATAGTGAAGCCTAGATAGTCCATGTTAGTTGTTGGCTTCAATACTGATTTATCTGGGTGTAGAACAAATCCCAATGTTTCAAGGAGTTGTTTAGTAGTTAAGACCCCTGCGACAGCTAGTTCCCTTGTTCTCCCCAATATGAGAACATCATCCAGATAGGCCATGACTAAATGTTTTTGTTCTCTTAATTTTTTCATGGCCACTTTGAGAATTTTAGTAAATAATCTGGGAGCTGTCGTTAAACCATTGGGTAATGCTCTATGCTGCCATAGTTGCCCCATCCAGATACATTTCAGATATCTGAAATGATCCTTATGAATGGGTACTAAATAGTAAGCATCCTTAATATCTATGCTTGCCATGAAGTATCCCTTGGAGATCAGTTGTCTGGCAGTAACAAATGTCTCCATTTTGAAATGTTGATACTCAACAGACTGATTTAGTGATGTCAAATCAATGATAATGCGACATCCACCATCTTTTTTGGTTCTGATAAATATATTCGATACAAATTCCAATGGCTCGTGTCTGGCCCTCTCAATGATGCCCTTGGACACGAGCCTATCTAGTTCAGCTTGTCCTTCTACCTTCTCTAATTCTGTGGGAAGGAATACCCTTTGGGGTATGTGCTGAACCGGCGGTTCTATGCCTGGTTTAAATTCAATTTTGTATCCACTGATACTGTTGAGTATAAACTTGTTGTTAGTAAAGGAGCACCAAACATGTTTGAATAACCTTAAACGCCCTCCTGTTAATTCAACACCCTTTGTCTGTGTATGTTGACAGGAACCAGACCCACCTACCTCCATGTTCATTTCTGGGAGCGTTTGCGATGGGTTTGGCCCGAGGGTGTCCTTGTTGGTGCTGTGGTGGGGCGGCGTATCTTCCCACGGCTCCGCTTTGGGCCCCGCTCTAAAAAAGAGCTCTGGGGGTAGTGGGAAGCGGTCACCAGGCTTTCACCAGCTCGGTACCTGCTGGTGGATGCCGAGGCGTGCTGCCAACTGGGTGTCTTCACCCTGCTCGGTCCTGGCCCTGCCCTCATGAGGCCTACAGGCTTGGCCGCCTCTTCCAGCTCCTTGAGCCTTTTTCCCAAGTCAGCCCCGAATAGTAGCGCCTCCTTTTCTGGCGCCGGAGCTTTGCAAAGGCCCGCGTATTTGGGGTTAAGGGCAGGCCTGATGTTTTCACGCCTTAAGTGGTTGAGCTCATACTGCGTGTTGCACATCAGGGCCAGCACGTCCTGCTGAGGTGTAGAGAGCTCCACGTTCTCCGTGGACCGATCAAAGGCGGTAATGGCTGCGGTGTGGAGCTTCAGGATACGCTGCATCTTCAGCTCTTGTGTCCTGATATGCTGTCCCAGCTGGCTCCATATCTGGCCGTTTACGGTCTTTACTCGAAGCGCCTCGCAGTTTTCCGGCGCTGTGTAAGTGTCGAGGGCCTCTTGGATAATTTTCTCCTGCAATGGCTTATTAGAGAGCCTGTTGATACTGGCCGCCATTCTTGGCTCTAGCATCCTTCCGGTCCTCGGGGGCGCCGCATACCTGCTGACTACACCCAGTAGCTCTTCTTCCTCCAGCTCGCCTGGCATGCTTGCGTTGTCGTCCGCCTGCCCTTGTGATAGGCCAGCCCAGTCCTGGCCTCCCTTACTGACCTCAAACAAGGAGGGAACAGAAGGGTGTGGTGATGGTTTGGAGGAGGCCAAAGCCCGTCCTCCTTGGAGATGCCTTGCCTGCATCTCCTCCTCAAGCATCTGCTCGAGCAGCTGCCTTATGCAGCTTAAGCGGCTGTCTCCCCGTTTCGCCGGTGGAGAGTGTTCCCGTTCCTCCGACGAGTCGGAGGCCACCGGCCGGTCTGTTTTTCGGGTTGATTTCCTCCCTGTGCGGGGCTTCGAAATCGGCGGCCCAGGGAGCGGCTCGGCGTCGGGTGTGCGGGAGCGTTCAAACAGCTCCTCCGCCGCTGGTGGCTGCCGCCCAGATGTTGACCCCTCCTCGGGTGGAGTTGGGCAGGCAGTCCTCTTTGTTGGTCGCTTTCGGGTAGCCATAGCTTTTTCCTCCGTTAGCGACTCTCTGTAATACAAAGGACTCACTTACCTGAGGTCTTGTCTTTACCCTGCCGCTGGAGAGCCTGGCTCCAGCTGCTGCCGCTGTTGCGCTGCTGACGTAATGCCGCGCCTGCGCACTGGGTGGGTTCTTCACGTAGTCACTCACGTGACTCCGAAGTAAAATTGAGGGTTATGGTCTGAGTGCAGGTAGATGGGACTAGGAGAGAATAAGTGTTCGGCACGGACTAGAAGGGCCGAGTTGGCCTGTTTCCGTGCTGTCATTGTTAAATGGTTATACGGTTATACTAGACTAAGTGGGACCCGTTGGGCCCCAAGTTCACACGGGAGGGCTGGTCCCCCAACGAAATATTCCACCTCCCCACCAATTCCAATATTGGTGGCCAGTGGGGGGGGGGGGGGGGGGGGGGGGGGGGGGGGCTTTCTGGAGTGCTGGTATGGGTTCTTGAGGTGGCAGCTCAGTCCCTCAAGCCTGATCTGCTGGCAGCTCACTCACGGCTGGTGGGCTGGCAGTTGACTCATGACTTTTCCTTGAAATTCCATTTCATGCAGGGTGCAAGGCCATTGAATCCAAGTGCAGTTACAACCACTTCAAGCAGGATCCAAGGCCATTGAATTCATATGCAGTTTCATACCATTTCATGCAGTGTGAAACCACCATAAAACCACACAAAACACCCAACTCACTGTTCAGTTGACATTCAGCGTGTTCAGTTGATTCACAGCACAGACAGAGTCATGACCTCACACTCTCCCATCATGCAGAGACTGAGCCACACCCACACTTCCGGGTTTTATAAACCTTCCCCCCCGGAAAAGGTGTGGCTTTCAGGGCGTGATTGAATTCCCTGCACATGCTCAGCGGAGGGGAGACTGAGTGAGATAGCCAAAGGTCACAGCCGTAAGTGGTAGCGTTTTATCTAAAATCGATACACAGTGCAAACAGGAAGTAAGTGCATTTGCAGTCGTACCTTTCAACTTCAAGCCAAAGCACCCAAGACACCATTTGCGGTAAGTGGTGCATTCAAAGGACACGTTTTTTCTCCTACTCTTTGCTTCCTGTCTGCCAGCCAGTTCTCTATACACATCAATACTGAACCCCCAATACCGTGTGCTTTAAGTTTGTATACTAATCTCTTATGTGGGACCTTGTCGAAAGCCTTCTGAAAGTCAAATCCCGCTGAGTTGCGCCAGCATTTTGTGTCGATCTTTTGTTTAACGTCGCACCTGCAGTTTCTTCCCACACAAACATGAACTGAACTGCGTTGTAAAATCTGTCGGATTAACAGCGCACTGGGCGGGCGGGATTCTGGTAGCTGTTCACAATGATAAGATGTTGTATGTCTGAGCAGAGAGGGGAGGGAGAGGGCAGTGAGGAGGAGGGAGGGGAGAGAGGAGGAGAGAGGAGGAGAGATGATGGGGAGGGGGAGCGAGGAGGAGAGAGGGGGAGAGAGGATGGGTAGAGGGAGAGAGAGGAGGAGGGAGGGGCTAGAGGAGGAGGGAAGAGGAGAGAGGAGGAGGGAGGGGGTAGAGGAGGAGGGAAGAGGAGAGAGGAGGAGAGAGGAGGAGGGAGGGAGTAGAGGAGGAGGGAGGGAGTAGAGGAGGAGGGAGGGAGAGAGGAGGAGGGAGACGGAGAGGAGGAGGGAGGGGGAGAGGAGGAGGGAGGGGGAGAGAGGAGGAGGGAAGGGGAGAGAGGAGGAGGGAGGGGGTAGAGGAGGAGGGTAGAGGAGAGAGGAGGAGGGAGGGGGTAGAGGAGGAGGGAGGAGCAGAGAGGAGGAGGGAGGGGGAGAGAGGATGGGTAGAGGGAGAGAGAGGAGGAGGGAGGGGGTAGAGGAGGAGGGAAGAGGAGAGAGGAGGAGGGAGGGGGTAGTGGAGGAGGAAAGAGGAGAGAGGAGGAGGGAGGGGGTAGAGGAGGAGGGAGGGAGAGAAGAGGAGGGAGGGAGAGAGGAGGAGGGAGGGGGAGAGGAGGAGGGAGGGGGAGAGAGGAGGAGGGAAGAGGAGAGAGGATGGGGAGGGGGAGAGAGCAGGAGGGAGGGGGCGAGAGGAGGGAAGAGGAGAGAGGAGGGAGGGGGTAGAGGAGGAGGGAAGAGGAGAGAGGAGGAGGGAGGGGGTAGAGGAGGAGGGAGGGAGAGAGAGGAGGAGGGAGGGGGAGAGAGGAGGGAAGAGGGGAGAGGAGGAGGGAGGGGGAGAGGAGGAGGGAGGGAGAGAGAGGAGGAGGAAGGGGGAAAGGAGGAGGGAAGGGGAGAGAGGAGGAAGAGGGAGGGGGGAGAGGAGAAGGGAGGGAGAGAGAAGTGGATGGAGGGAGTCAGAGGAGGATGGAGGGGGAAGAGGGGGAGGAGTGGGGGAGAGAGGAGGAGGGAGGAGGAGATAAGAGGAGGGAGGGGAGAGAGGAGGATGCTGGGAGAGAGAAGGGGATGGAAGGAGTCAGAGGCGGATGGAGGGGGAAGAAGGGGGAGAGGAGGAGAGAGGAAGAGCGGGGGAAAAAGAGGGGGAGAGAGGGGGAGGAGAGAAGGAGATGGAACGAGGGAGGGGGAGAGAGGAGAGAGGAGGAGGGAGGGGGAGAGAGGAGGAGGGAGGGAGCGAGAGGAGGAGGGAGGGAGAGAGAGGAGGTGGGAGGGAGAGAGAGGAGGAGGGAGGGGGAGAGAGGAGGAGGGAGGGAGAGAGAGGAGGAGAGAGTGGGTGAGGAAGAGGGAGGGAGAGAGGAGAAGGGAGGAGGAGAGATGAGGAGGGAGGGGGGAGAGGAGGAGGTAAGGGGAGAGGGGAGGAGGGAGGGGGTAGAGGAGGAGGAGAGAGGAGGAGGGAGAGAGAACGAGGGAGGGGGAGAGAGGCGGAGAGAGGAGGAGGGAGGGGGAGAGAGAACGAGGGAGGGGAGAGGGGAGCAGGGGAGTAGGGGGAAGGAGAGGCAGAAGTGGGAGAGAGGATGGAGTAAGAGAGATGATGGGGAGGAGAAAGAATGGGGGAGAGAAGGGGGTGATAGGGAGGGGGAGAGATAAAAGGCAAGGAGGCACAAAGGATGTACGGAGAGGGGATGGAGGGGATGGTTAATGAGGGAGAGAGAGAGGATGCAGTGAGGGGGAGAGGATGGAGGGGGAGAGGATGGAGGGGAGGAGGATGGAGGGGGGAGAGGATACCGACGGAGTGTGTGTAGGGAGGGGGAGAGGATGGAGTGGGCAGAGGATGGAGGGGGGAGAGGATACGGAGGGAGTGTGTGTAGGGAGGGGGAGAGGATGGAGGGGAGGAGGATGGAGGAGGGAGATGATACAGCGGGAGTGTGTGTAGGGGGAGGGAGAGGATACAGGAGGAGTGTGTGTAGGGAGGGGGAGGGGATACAGCGGGAGTGTGTGTAGGGAGGGGGAGAGATGTATGCAGGGAGGGGACAATACGTTACAAAGCAGTGGGTGGGAGAATACAGGGAGAATGGAGGCAGAGGGGATTGATTCGATTATTGACACGTTACCGAGGTACAGTGAAAGGTTCTTGTTCTGTGTAGATACATGATAAGGGAATAACCATATAACCATAAAACAATTACAGCACGGAAACAGGCCAACTCGGCCCTTCTAGGCCGTGCCGAACACGTATTCTCCGCTAGTCCCATCTACCTGCGCTCAGACCATAATCCTCCATTCCTTTCTCGTCCATATAACTATCCAATTTATTTTTAAATGATAAAATCGAACCTGCCTCCACCACCTTCACTGGAAGCTCATTCCACACAGTTACCACTCCCTGAGTAAAGAAGTTCCCCCTCGTGTTACCCCTAAACTTCTGTCCCTTAATTCTCAAGTCATGTCCCCTTGTTTGCATCTTCCCTCCTCTCAGTGGGAAAAGCTTATCCACGTCAACTCTGTCTATCCCTCTCATCATTTTAAAGACCTCTATCAAGTCCTCCTTAACCTTCTGCGTTCCAAAGAATAAAGCCCTAACTTGTTCAACCTTTCTCTGTAATTTAGTTGCTGAAACCCAGGCAACATTCTAGTAAATCTCCTCTGTACTCTCTCTATTTTGTTGATACTAACGTTTAGTGCAAGTTAAAGCCAGCAAAGTCCGACCGAGGACAGTCCTCTGGTCACCAATCTGGTTGATAATAGTTCAGGGGACACAACAATGCTGGAGAAACTCAGCGGGTGCAGCAGCATCTATGGAGCGAAGGAAATAGGTAACGTTTCAGGCCATCTGAAGAAGGGTTTTTAAGTGCACATTTTGACGACTTTCCATTCTGCTACAGAGATATAAAGTCTATAATAGACTTTAATTATATGTCTATGAATCTACAGATCTTGGCTGGGAACCTGGTGCTCACCAAAATTGTTCCCAATTGGGTCCCGCACCTCCTAAGGCCGGTCCTGGTCTGGGCTGCTGGCCTTGCTGTGAAGAAAGAAATCCACATGTTATAGGAGTGGATTTAGGCCATTCAGCCCATCAAGTCCACACCGCCATTCAATTATGGCTGATCTCTTCCTCCTAACCCTTTCCTGCTTTCTCCACATAACACTTGACACCTGCACTAATCAAGAATCTATCTATCTCTGTCATAATAATATCCACAGCCGTCTGTGGCAATGAGTTCCACTGATTAACGACATTCTGGCTAAAGAGGTTCATCCTCATCTTTAATTCTGGGGCTGCGCCCTCAGGTCCTAGACTCTCCCACTGGTGGAAATATCCTCTCCACATCCACTCTATCCAGGCCTTTCACTATTCTGTACGTTTCAATGAGGTTCCCCGTCATCCTTCTAAACCCCAGCGAGTACAGGCCCAGTGCCGACAAACGTTAATCGTACGTTAGTTAACCCCCTCATTCCTGGGATCATTCTTGTAAATCTCATCTGGACCCTCTCCAAGAAACACCGGGAAGGGGCTGGAGGGGAGGGAGATCGTTACGGAGATAATGAGGGAGGGGGGGGTACAGAAATAGGGGGGAGGGGGTGTATGGGCTTGATGGGTGGAGGTTAAACAGACAGGGAGGGGCAGCGAGACCTGGGTGTACTTGTACACCGGCCACTGAAAGTTAGCGTGCAGGTACAGCAGGCAGTGAAGAAAGCTAATGGAATGTTGGCCTTCATAACAAGAGGATTTCAGTATAGGAGTAAAGCGGTTCTTCTGCAGCTGTATAGGCCTCTGTTGAGACCACATCTGGAGTATTGTGTACAGTTTGGGTCTCCTAATCTGAGGAAATACATTCTTGCCGTAGAGGGAGTACAGACAAGGTTCACCAGACTGATTCCTGGGATGTCAGGACTTTCATAAGAAGAAAGACTGGATAGACTCGGCTTGTACTCGCTAGAATTTAGAAGAGGGGATCTTATAGAACAATCTTAAGGGGTTGGAGAGGCTAGATGCAGGGAGATTGTTCCCGATATTGGGGAAGTCCAGAACAAGGGGCCACACATATTAAGGATAAGGGGGAAGTATTTTGGGACCGAGATGAGTACAGAGAAGGTTCACCAGACTGATTCCTGGGATGTCAGGACTTTCATATGAAGAAAGACTGAATACACTCGGCTTGTACTCACTAGAATTTAGAAGAGGGGATCTTATAGAACAATCTTAAGGTGTTGGAGAGGCTAGATGCAGGGAGATTGTTCCCGATGTTGGGGAAGTCCAGAACAAGGGGCCACACATATTAAGGATAATGGGGAAGTATTTTAGGACCGAGATGAGAAAATAATTTTCACACAGAGTGGTGAATCTGTGGAATTCTCTACCACAGAAGAAGTTGAGGCCACTGTTCATTGTCTATATTTACGTGGAGTATTGTGTGCAATCTTGGTCTCCTAATCTGAGGAAAGACATTATTGCCATAGAGGGAGTACAGCGAAGGTTCACCAGATTGATTCCTGGGATGTCAGGACTTTCATATGAAGAACGACTGAATACACTCGGCTTGTACTCACTAGAATATAGAAGATTGAGGGGGGGGGGGGGGGGGGGTAGAGAAACGTACAAAAATCTTAAGGGGTTGGATAGGCTTGATGCAGTAAGATTGTTCCCGATGTTGTGGAAGTCCAGGACAAGGGGTCACAGTTTAAGGAAAAGGGGGAAATCTTTCAGGACCGAGATGAGAAAGTCATTTTTCACACAGAGAGTGGTGAATCTGTGGGATTCTTTACCACAGATGGTAGTTGAGGCCACACAGTTCATTGGCTATATTTAAGAGGCAGTTAGCTGTGGCCCTTGTGGCTAAAGGGATTAGGGAATATGGAGAGAAGGCAGGTACAGGATACTGAGTTGGATGATCAGCCATGATCATATTGAATGGCGAATGGTGCAGGCTCGAAGGGCCGAATGGCCTCTCCTCCTGCACCTATGTTCTATGTTTCTACATTTCAAGATGTCAGATTAAATGAATGAAGATTCCCGAAATGCACTCGTCAATTGAAACGAATAAACTGAACATTAGGATTTCAGGCGACTGCTCACGATTATGGAGATTGCGGAGAGATGGTTCGGATTGTACCAGGCCTGTAGATTGCTCCCTCCCTCCCCCGGCACTAACTGTCCACTAGACAGAACATATAGACTGGATATCATCACCCATGATGACTGGTGCCCTTTCCGTGAGGGAGGGAGGCACTTTGTGCCCGGACACAAAAGAGTTAACAGTAGATGTTTGTTCAGTGAGTGTAACTAACGTCAGTCTACACGGAGCCCGCCCGGTTGTGTCACCCACCCACTGGAGATTTGCCAGTTCCCAATATAAACCATTCCTGTTGTTGTTGGGATATGTGAGTGTTGGTGAGATCATCCCGCCCGTCACCGACAGACAGACAGACAGACAGACAGACAGAGAGCAGCAGCTCCATCCACAGAGGGAGAAAACCCATTGGGAATCTGTGGACAATAAAGTGGGATGTTAGATGGATGTTTCGGAATCCGGGAATATTAGAGAGTGAAGTGAATGTCACCGAGTGTAATCGGGGAACAGTGAGAGAGTGCGTGCGGTGTTACACAAATGGATCGGTCTGTGTAAACGGTAGACTGGGAAGTTGCCTCCATGCTGAAGGGAGTCTTCTATTTGGCTGACTATGTTTTAAATCCTGGGTTCAGCTTAAGTTATCGAATCTACTTTGCACTCAGAGTTATACAGCCTGTCCTTTATCCCGTGCTAGAATCTTGTTGCTCTTCCAGGTAAGTCCCCGTCCAAATTCCCGCGCAACAGCAGGCGAGAAGCGGCAGTGACGGGATCCGGTATAAATGTCTGTAGCTCGGACAATCCATGACATACTGTCCCTTGTAGAAATCTTCCACAGAGTAATGGGTAATGTGTTGATGCTGCCTGTTTGTGGGGATCAGAGGTTTATCACTTTCAAGTTGAAATGATTTGAGTCTAGGAGCAGGGAGGATCTACTGCAGTTGTACAGGGTCTTGGTGAGACCACACCTGGAGTATTGCGTACAGTTTTGGTCTCCTAATCTGAGGAATGACATTCTTTCCACAGCGGGAGTACAGAGAATGTTCACCAGACTGATTCCTGGGATGTCAGGACTTTCATATGAAGAAAGATTGGATAGACTCGGCTTGTACTCGCTAGAATTTAGAAGATTGAGGGGGGATCTTATAGAAACATACAAAATTCTCCAGGGGTTGGACAGGCTAGATGCAGGAAGATTATTCCCGATGTTGGGGACGTCCAGAAAAAAGGGTCACACACAGTTTAACGATAAGGGGGAAATCTTTTAGGACCGAGAGGAGAAAAACATGTTTTTCATACACAGGGAGTGGTGAATCTGTGGAATTCTCTGCCACAGAAGGTAGTTGAGGCCACAGTTCATTGGCTATATTTAAGAGGGAGTTAGATGTGGCCCTTGTGGCTAAAGGGATCAGGGGGTATAGAGAGAAGGCAGGTACAGGATACTTAGTTGGATGATCAGCCATGATCATATTGAATGGCGGTGCAGGCTCGAAGGGTCGAATGGCCTCCTGCACCTATTCTCTATGTGTCTATGTTTCTATATTCCTCCTCATCTCCTTCCTAAAGGGACGCCCTTTTAATTGCGAGGATGTGACCTCTGGTCCTAGACTCTCCCAATAGTCGAAACATTCTCTGTGTAGACTTGTTTTCTAATGTTGTCCTAATGTCTTTGTTTATTAAACACGCGAGTTGGTTCTGTAATCCGCCCGCCTTGCATAATTGATGTGTACATTGTGTGTGAGTATGTGTCACCCGCCTGTGTTTATGTCGGCGGTATCAGTCTATGTGTCTTACCATGCTGCTGTAAGCAAGATTGTCTAATGTACCATCACCTCCCTTGCACCGATGCATATGGCAATAAAGTCCCTGAACTCCTTCCTTCGCTCACTTCCCTCGCTTGCTCATACCTACTCTGCTGTATAATCTTTGATTTTACTTCGGAGTCACGTGAGAGATTCCGTGAAGAACCCAGCCCAGTGCGCAGGTGCGACATAATCGCACAGCTGTGCAACGCGGCCAGCGGGAGTCGGGCGCTCCCGCAACCAAGGACGTGAGGTAAGTACTTACCTTAATCGGGCCTTGTGGCTTTTTGCTCCAGGGGGAGCAAAGCAGCAGAGGAAGCGGCCCCCGTTCGACTCCAGCGAAGGAGCCGACAGTGGAGGGAGATAGGCGCAAACGGGACCGCACAGGCTGCGGACCGCTGACAGGGAGCTGCGCTGATGCCGGTCCGCTGAACAGCTGTTTGGTAACAGCAGCGGACCGGCGGGAAATTTAAAAGCCCGACCGGCAGCCCTGCAGACTCCTGACAAGGAGAATCGCCGCTCGGGAACCGCTACAATGCCGCCTGAAAAACGGCAGGCAGCCTCTACATACAGGTAAGACAAAAATCTTACCAAAATTACAGGTTCTATAGGAATCAACTTCCTCCAACACTGGAACAGGTGGAGACAGCAAAAATAAGTATGTCTGTCTCCCCAAGCCAGAGGAGGTCATGCAGTTCAAAACCTTCAGGAAAAAAAGGGGCACTGGCTGAATGCCAAGGGAGCTGACACTCCTACCCCAGTGCTATTGCACTAGCCATCTCCCTTGTCGAGGGATTGATGCAACAGCGGAGTTTGAGCTATGCCTCCTCCAATTTATAGCACACCCTTTTGCTCCCTCTTTTGAGGCTAGCTAAGGAGGCCAGGGCTGGGCTGGCTTAAACGCTGGGCAGGCGGACGAGAACAGCAGTATGCCAGGGGAGCAGGATCAGGAAGAGCTACTGGGTGTCGTGGGCCACTACATGGCTCCTCCACGCGACCATCTTCCCAACAAAGCCCTGCAGGAGCAGGCCTTTCTAGAGGCAAATCCGCAGGCAGCTGGGTCAGCAGACTCGCAGACAAGAGCTAAAAGCAGCGAATTCTGAAGCTCCTAACAGAAGGGTCAAGATGTCACCGCCTTTGCTCGTTTTCCACGGATCATACTCACCTGGCAGGCGAGACGCCATGATCACCAAGGTGGTTCTCCCAGGATGAGACTATCCCGTTGCACTACGAGGGTGCTGACGCCTAAGATGTTCCCAAATTTGGGATACTCGTCTGACATTGGTGTGTATTAGACCTGCCCGCAACCCCAAATATACGGGACTATGCAAACCGCTGCTGCGGGAAGAGAGGCAGCTAAACCTGTGCGCCTCATGAGGGCAGGCCATGGAACGAGCAGGACATCGCATCCAACACCCAGCTGGCAGCACCCCTCGGCATCCACCAGCAATATCGAACAAGGACTGGTGAAAGCCTGGCGACCGCTTCACATTACCCCCAAAGTTCTTTTTAGACAGGGGCCCAGAGCGGAGCCGTGGGAAAATGCGCCGCCCCACCGACAGCACCAGCATATCAGCAAACTAGGCCTTCATGAAAAACAATAAACATGGAGGTAGGTAGTCTGGTTCCTCCCATTTTACACTAAATAAGGGTGTTCTACTAACTGCGGGGGGGGGGGGGGGGGGGGGGGGGGGGGGGCATTTACACTTGTTCATAAAGCATGGGATGCTGTCACAAATAACTAAAATATACTCAACAGTATTAGTGGATAAAAACGAATTCAAATTGGGCATATTACCGCCAGTTCAGCAATGCGCCCAAAGGGCATTTTCTCCCTCTAAGAAAGAGAAGTGAGAAGGTCAAGCTGAACTAGAAAGGCTCATTACTAAACGGATCATGGGAGTAAACATTCTCTGTGTAGACTTGTTTTCTAATGTTGTCCTAATGTCTTTGTTTATTAAACACGCGTAACACCATCATTGATCTAATATCACTAAATAAATCTGTTGAGTATATACACTTTAAGATGGAGACGGGTTTTTGTCACTGCCAGACATCTGATCTCCAAAGGATACCTATGGGGAGCATTGATATGGAAGATGCTAACTATCTTATACCCATACACTAGGATCATTATAGATACCTAAAAATGTTTACCTGGATAATGGATATCCCGGTTAGGGCAACAATGGGAGTATAGAGCATTCCCGATGGTCTAACCTCAGCCCTAAACTATTAAAAATATTAAAAATGGCCATGAAAATATTAAAGAAACAAGCAT